>MVGU01001102.1:90000-217347 GCA_002005505.1 Botryococcus braunii | reverse complement strand
TGGCTGACGGTTGCAGTCCCGTCAGGACTCTCAAGACAGGTGAACCACTCTGCATTGTATGAGCTCTTGGTCTATCTTGCTGCTGTGCCCATTTCTCTCTCTCTCTCTGTCTGCTCCCTACTAGACATGAGCGCTGGGGCGCAGGCCCAGCAGCACACTCCCATGCATGGCCCACACTTGCGTGGCTGGCACCACATTGTCCTTGGGCATCACTGATAGAGTTCTCACCGCTAACATTTCTCTCAGGCACTGAGCAGGTCCCACCCAGCTCAGCTCACTTGGACCATCTGCAGTCTGATCAGAGACTGTCCCCCTCTCATCTCTTACAAGTGAAGCAGATCTCTCGGTGTCCTGCCCCAATTCCTGCGCTTCCCCTGGTCCCTGTGACTCTGTGTCACCTTCAGTCATCCCCTCTCGCTCACAGCTCTCTCCCTTATCCTGTGCCAGCAGGATATCTCGAGCCGCAGTTCGTTGCTCATAGCGTTGAGCCCGCGACAGTCCGTCCGGAGGCGGGATGGTAGTAGCCGGATGCGTGTTACGCAGTGACTGCTGTACTCGCTCTAATATCTGATGGTGTTGTCCGTTGTCTGCATTTCCTCGCGCCAGTCGTTGAATAGCATCCAGAGCCCCGGACTGATCCAGGTCCGGCTGCTGCTCTCCCGTGCTTGCTTCGGGAGACACGATGAGAATGCCCTCTTCTTGGGAAGGCTTCCCCTGACTATCAGGCTCAGTTGCAGCCTGGTCAGGGGGTACTGGGATGGAGCTGTCAGGTCTACTGCTGGAGCAAGGGCTGCTGACAGTCTGATTCTGCATACTGCGCTGTGACATTGGCACCACTGGGTTGCTGCTGTGCAATTGCCCTGATAAGTCTTCAGGGTATGAGAACTGCTGAGGCTGGTCAGGGAGAACAGCCATTCCCACCCGAGTAGCTCCTCGAATGTGTTCCACAAATTGAACATCTCTGCTCTCTCTCCATATCCCCCCTCCCATATAGACACGATATGCCTTGGAAACTGGAGAGTAACCAGTAAACATCCCAGCCACAGCCTTTGGTGCAAAGGCCCCCCTCAGCTGGTCAGGAATGTGCACAAATGCAAGGCATCCCCATGTGCGCAGCAAGGATACATCTGGCTTATATCCCATGAACATTTCGCAGGGAGATAGGGGCCTGCCTGTGCTGGGTCCCATGTTTAGGAGGGTGCAGGCTGTCTCCAGGGCTTCCTTCCACATAACAGGGCTTGCTGTAGCAAAATTGAGGAGGGTCCTGGTGCGCTCCTTGAGGGTCCTGTTGGCTCTCTCAGCAACTCCATTCTGCTGAGGGGTATATGGGGCAGATGTCTCCAGCTTAGTGCCCTGGGATGCACAAAATTCCTTGAACTTGGCATTTAAGAATTCTGTCCCTCTGTCACAGCGGATGCACTTCACTGTAGTTTCCTTCTCAGTCTGCCAATACAGAATTAGGTCTCTGACAACAGCTCCGATTACATCTTTTGACTTCACTGGCAGCACTGCCTTCCACCCAGATGCCTCATCAGTTACGGTTACCCAAAAGCGTTCCCCAGTAATGGCTGCTGGTGATATGGGACCCACAGTGTCAATGTGGATTCTGTCAAGGGGTTTCTCAGCAGGTCTAGAGCTTTCCCCAAATGGGGGACGTGCATGCTTCCCCTCAATGCAAGCTTCACAGTACTTAGGACACTTTTCACAAGGGGGGAGATGTGTGTCTAGGCCAGTGACTAATTGCTCGCTGCTCAGCCGCAGCATCCATGATTCTCCAGGGTGTCCCAGTCTGCTGTGCCACAGGAACCGTCTAGCGCAGTCATGCTTCAGGCTTTTCTTACATTTTCTCTTCAGGACAGCTGTCACTGGGCCTGGGGTTTGACTGGCAGTCACTGGCAAGCAGTTGTGTACATAATACAGGCCATTCTCTGCACTCACTGGCATCCTCCACCCATTTGGGCCAGTCACTGCTGTAAAGCTTCCCACACCGTCTGTGGCAAGGCGGGCACCGTCACGAAGGGCAGCAGATACTGACAGGATATTGGTCGTAGCTGAAGGGACACACTGCACATGATGCAGCCACAGTGGTACGTGCAGTGAGGACAGTAAGCAGACTGAGCCAGTGGCAATGATTCCTCCAGTTGCGTCTGAAGTGGCAAGTTGAAGAGGAATGGGCTTGGTATGTACAGTGGGGGCATGCAGCAGGGACAGGCTGTTCACAAGATGCACTGACGCTCCACTATCCACAAGCCAAGACTGTTTGGACTGTCTATTGCAGTGGGAGTCCAGCACATTGTATGACACCACGTATGGCATACCTTCTGAAGGGGGAGAGGGAGGACCAGGTGGAGGATGCAACAGTGGGAATGCTCCAACTCCAGGGAAGGCATGCTGCACAGTTGGGGGTGGCTGAAGTGCTCCAGGAAATTGTCCATGAGGCCACATCCCAGCTAGCTGCTGTACAGCTGCAACTACGTTTCTCTGGGTGTCTGCATCCCTCTGCCTCTTGCGGCAGTCTCGCCAGAAGTGTCCCCTTTTGTGACAGTAGTTGCAGGTCCCCTTTATCTCTCCCTTTGCTTCTCCCTCTGCTGGCGGCTTGGGTTGGTTCAGCGCACACGCTGTTGGAGCAGTTACAGGAGCAGGTGGGGCAGGCTGAGCCATCATGACCACTGCCTGTTGCTCCTCATCATCATTGTACCCTGAGGCCTCTGCTGTGGTGGAGATCAGATCTGCCAGTTGATCCAAAGGCTGAGCAACTGCCGTGGGTAGCAATCCTGGGGGGTTGGCTGCTGCTGGAAGTCCCTGCACTATCTGGGTTGCTACATGACCATCCAGGAGATCATGTCCGTTACGTTTCAAGCAGCTCTTCAGATTGATCATTCTGGATACGTACTGGGATATAGTCTCCCCTCTCTTCATACCCCTTGCCATCTCCTTCAGCCAGTCTGCATTGGCTTGGGTGTTGTATCCACCAACAAATTTCTTGCATATAAATACATAGGCATCATAAGCAGAGGGCTTGCTGGACAGCTCCCCCAACCATTCCTCTGGTACTGATTCATATATCAGTAACATAGCAGCTGCATTGTGAATTGTACCAGGCATGGCTTCTTGGATAGCAGGCAGGGAACCTTTTGCACTATTAGCAGCAGTAAATGCATTGTCCCACACTAGAAAGTTCTGACCATGACGCAATAGCTTGATATGAACCTTCACTTGCGTGGCAATAACCTTGGGAAGACTATCTCCCTCACCCTTGGAGGTACTGGGTGTGCATGGCTCTCGCGTGGGGGTTGATGTTGATTCCTCGTCCGCTGACTTTGATGCTTCACTGGTGCTCGTACCCTTCTTCTTCATGCTGTTTGGACTCTGTCAGTCGTCGCTCCTTTCTTACAGTCTGGAATCTCCGTCCTCGTCCACACTGTCTTCCTCTGTGTCCCACTCGTCCGCGTGAAATTCTCCTCCGCCGTAGAGAATTAGATGGTCAATAAATTCGTCTCCCAGGCTGCTCAAAGCTAGCTCAATCGCTGCGTAGGCAGCTTTCTCCGTCCAGTAAGCTTCGTGCGACGGACCTCCCTTTTGCTGTAGGCACCTTTCAAAAATTGCTCGTGTCAGATATCCTGGCTCTCCGTTGATGAAAGAGACTTCCCACACAGTGAATTTGTAAGCTGGGTATATTGGGAAGCGCTCTTGGAACCACTGAGGTGGGGTGAGTGCTCCTCGTCCGTGTGCTTCGTGGACGAAGTCCTTCACCAGGAATGCTCGTTCGTCTATCGTCCGCGGTCCTTTGTCTCCTCCTGCCTTTCTTCTCTCGTTGTATGTTGGAGGAGGTGGTGGTGGTGGAGGACGTCTACCTCCGCCCGTGCTCATACGTCCGGTTTGTCGCGTTCGCGCCATCGCAGACTACTTTGCCCAAGTCATACATTTTTCATGCCTCAGCAGAAAAGTGGTGGGCCCATAACCTGTAAACTTCTACAGTCGGCGTTCCCTGTATGACCCGGGCACGAAGGGTGATTAGCTCGTCGGTACTCTTGTTGTATGTCGGAGAACAAGCAGTGACCGACTGTGAATGAGGACTTGATAGGCAACAGTCAAGAGATAAGCACCCGAAGTGCCTTTAATGTCCCAATCAAGTCATTACAATGCTACTTGCTTTCTCTCATCGCTCCGAAATTCAAACTACTCAATCTACGTAACTACCGATAGTCTGCATTCTCAGTGTTCAATGAAGAAAACATTAGCACCAACTTAATAACATTACCTAGACCTTTCCTAACCCATTGTCAATGAGGCTTCAGTCCCTTAACGTCAGGTTACCTGTATGACCCGGGCACGAAGGGTGATTAGCTCGTCGGTACTCTTGTTGTATGTCGGAGAACAAGCAGTGACCGAATGTGAATGAGGACTTGATAGGCAACAGTCAAGAGATAAGCACCCGAAGTGCCTTTAATGTCCCAATCAAGTGCCTCGTCCTTGCACGCCGGTGTCATAAATCCTTTCTAGCAAACCGTGTCTGATTACCTCATCCTTCCTAATCAACGTACCATTGGTCTAGATGAGATCTGGCAAAACTCCCAGGTTCTGCCACCTATTATTCATTGAAGCTGATCTGGCCACTATTACTCTTCTGAGGGAAAGGCACCAAAATGTTCTATCACTATTATAACACTTCCCCTTGCCTTTTCCTCACAAAAACTTGGCCAAACCCAGAGCCTCACGATGTCCCTGAAACACCTGCCTTGTCAAAGGCTTCGTGAATATATCTGCTACATTCCTTGCAGAAGGAACGTATTTCACATCCACCTGACCCAATGCAATAGCTTCCCGTGCAAAATGGAAGCTGATTGCGATGTGCTTGGTATGCTTAGAGAACACTGGATTTCTGAGATGATTGATGCATCCCTGATTATCACAGTGGATCTTCACAATCCACGGAGAAATTCCAATTTCTTCCAGGAATCCCTTCATCCAATTTGCCTCTTTGACAGCTGCACTTGCCGCCATAAACTCAGCCTCTACAGTGGATGTGGCCACTGCAGACTGCTTTTTGCTTCCCCAAACTACTGCTCCTCCAAACACACGAATTACGTAACCAGTAGTAGAGAACCTGTGATCCTGATCACCACCATAATCTGCATCCACAAAGCCCTCCAGCTCTGTGTCATTCCCTCCAAGTACTAACACAAGATCCCTGGTAGCCATCAGATATTTCAACACCCTGATGGCTTCATTCCAATGAGCAGTGGTAGGGGTAATCCTATACCTGGAAAGCACTCCCACAGCCTGGGAAATATCAGGCCTTGTGGTATTGGCAATGTACAACAGTGACCCAACCAGTTCACAGTATCTGTGACCTGGAGGTAAGGGACTCCCAGCTCCAATGCTGGCACTGTTGTCCTTAGACATAGGTTGCTGTGTGGCCACAAAATCCTTAGTCATAGGGGTGTCAGGCCCCACAGACTCCAGATCCAGCCCAAATTTCTCAACTAGGGCATCAATCTTTGGGATGCAACTCAAAGAAATCAACCCTTTCTCTCTATCTCTCATCACTTGACAGCCCAAGAAATCTTTCACCTCTCCTAGATCATGAATGGTGAACTCCTGCTTCAGCAACTCTTTCACTCTCTCAATCTCGCTCATGCCCTTTGAAACTATCAATAGATCATCAACATAAATTAGCACAAAGGATTTCCCTCCATCCACAGAACATTTCACATAGACCCCAGCATCACTCTTGCACACCTCATATCCCATGGTATGTAGCTTCTCATTAAGGGTCTTATGCCATGCCCTTGGAGCTTGCTTCAGGCCATACAGAGCCTTCTTCAAGCGACACACAGTGTTCCCATCCCCATTCTCAAACCCAGGAGGTTGTGTGACATAGACCTCCTCCTCTAATTCACCATTTAGAAATGCAGTCTTGACATCCACCTGGTGAATGGGACACCCGGGAGAACCTTGGATGCAGCGTCTGAGCAATGAACAGCTGGTCACAGGCATTGACACTTCCCTATCACCATGTGAGAATCGTCCAAAGTATTGTGAAGCTTGTATTGAGGGGAAGCACACTCGTCGTCCCTTTGGAGAAAGTTCCAGACCTGCAGTTAATCCTCTTGACAGAATTCATATTGACACTGTGGGTCCTATCTCTCCAGCTGCAATCACAGGAGAATGTTACTGGGTGACAGTGGCAGATGAGCCATCGGGATGGAAGGCTGTCCTACCAGTGAAATCTAAGGATGTCATTGGAGCTGTTGTCAGAGACCTTATTATGTTCTGGCAGACCGAAAGAGGGGTCACTGTAAAATGCATCAGGTGTGACAGAGGCTTTAAGCCAGATTGTTAATGCCAGATTCAAGGAGTTTTGTGCTTCTCAGGGCACTAAGCTGGAGATGTCTGCTCCATACACCCCGCAGCAGAATGGAATAGCAGAACGAGCCAACAGGACCTTGAAGGAGAGAACCAGAACCCTGCTCAATTTTGCTGCTGCAAGCCCTGTCATGTGGAAAGAAGCCCTGGAAACAGCATGCACCCTCCTGAATATGGGACCCAGCACAGGCAGGCCTCTCACTCCCTTTGAAACGTTTTTGGGATATAAACCGGATGTCACCCTCTTACGTACTTGGGGATGTTTGGCATTTGTCCATGTTCCAGACCATCAGAGGGGGGTGTTCGCACCTAAGGCAGTGCCTGGCATGTTTACTGGCTATTCCCCAGTGTCCAAAGCTTTCCGTATCTACCTGGGAGGGGGAGTCTGGAGAGAAAGCAGAGACGTGGAATTTGTAGGACACATTCGAGGTGCCTCTCGAGTGGGTGTAACACTATCCCTGGGCAAGCACAGAATTTTTCGTACCCAGATGAACTCCAGTTCCAGCTGCAGACCAACGAGTCTCTCACAGACCACCTCCAAGCCAGCATCAGGAAGGAGGCTGTCAGCACACCCAGTTCCAGCAACAGGCCTGACAGCGCCTTCCCAGAACCCTCTGACGAGGCTACAACCAAGCTTGCCTGTCAGGGGAAGTCCACTCCAGAGGAGACAACTAGTGGACGCTCAATCGGACTCTCCGGAGATTTGCAACCGCTCAACCTGGACCAGTCCGGGATGATGGAGACACTTCACAACTTGGCTAGAGGAAGCCAGGACCGTGGACCGCATCGGCTCGTGTTGGAGCGAGCACAGCAGCTCTTCCGAGACGCACCACCGAACGGTGCAGACCAGCCGCCGGCTGGACAGACTCGATCACAACGATACGAGCAACGAACTACTGCACGTGAAATCCTGCTGGCACTGAAAAAGGGGGAGAGCTGTGAGCGAGAGGGGGTGACTGAACGTGACAGCTTGTCACAGGGACCAGGGGAAGTGCTGGACATGGGTCAGGATCATGAGAGACTTGCTATTTGTAACGACCGGGATTCGTACCCGGGACTGCGAGGTCCCTCGGAGGAATCCTACCAACTAGGCCGGGTGTGCCACGTGCCTAAAAGGTACGATCGGTGTTTATCGGCATTGCTCAGCGGTTAAGTAGGGCTCCGACTATCGGACATCGCCCGATAGTCGTTACACTATTCATGTGAGTGATGAGAGGGGGACAGTCTCTGAACAGACTGACACTGGTCCAAGTGAGCTGAGTTGCCCAGGTGGGACCTGTTCTGTGCCTGAGAGCAATGTTAGCAATGTGAGGTGTGCGCAGAGTGTGAATTGCCCATCTTAGACCCCAGACAGGGAACAATGTGGTGCCAGCCATACGTCTGAGGGCTTTGTTTGCGAGAGTGCGGCTGGGCAAGCGCCCGCGCCCCAGCGCTCATATTTGGCAGGAGGACGGAAGAGAGAGAGAGAGAATTTGGCACGCCTGCAACAGGGGAAGTGCACCCTCACAAGTCTCTGTGCCAACCATGTCTGTGAGAGATCTGGTGAGGCTGATGCTCATCAGACATGTCAGGGTGTGACAGAGGAGGTGAATTGGAAGCTTGGACACTGTGCAGAGACTCCTGATTATAAGAGCTTTCCAAGAGGTACCTGTGTCTGGGAGGATGATGTGAGTGTGCGAAGCAGTAAGCTTGAAAAGGCATGCTGCGAGTCGAAGAGGGAGAGAGATCAGAGAGGATGTCCAGAGACAGCACCAACTGCACCAGTCTGCAGTGCGGCGAATGTCAGTGGAAGAGTAGTGAGTCCTGGAGAGAATGAGAGTGGCACTGATGAGAAGCAGAGGGAAAAGGGGAAACACACTGGAGTGCGTTTTAGCAAGATTAGTGTGCCCTCTAGTTTGAGAGAAGCACAGCAGTCCCCTCAGTGGGAATACTGGAAGACTGCTATGCAGGAGGAGCACGATTCATTAGATGCTCATGAGGTGATGGAGTATGTTCCCAGACCCCGTGGACATAAGGTGATTCCAGTTCACTGGATATTTTCAGTGACAATGGATGCTCACGGTAATGTACTCAGATTCAAGGCCAGGCTGGTTGCTCAGAGATGTAGACAAATTCCTGGAGTGGATGTTATGGAAGTATTTGCTCCAACCAGCAGTTACGGATCGAGAAGGGCACTACTTGCAGTAGCTGCCAAGGAGGGTTATGAGATCCACCAGGTGGATGTCAAGACAGCCTTCCTAAATGGGGAATTAGAAGAAGAGGTGTTTGTCACACAAGCTCCTGGGTTTGAGAATGGAGATGGCAATATTGTCTGCCGCTTGAAGAAGGCCTTGTATGGTCTGAAGCAAGCACCTAGAGCCTGGCATAAGACTCTCAATGAGAAGCTTCATACCATGGGCTATGAGGTTTGCAAGAGTGATGCAGGTGTCTATGTGAAGTGCTCTGTAGATGGAGGGAAGTCATTTGTGTTAATTTATGTCGATGATTTGCTGATTGTCTCAAAGGGCATGGGAGGGATTGAGAGAGTGAAGGGGCTGCTCAAGCAAGAATTCACCATTCATGATTTGGGAGAGGTGAAAGATTTTTTGGGCTGCCAAGTAGTGAGAGATAGGGATAAAGGGCTGATTTCATTAAGCTGCATCCCTAAGATTGATGCACTGGTAGAGAAGTTTGGGCTAGATCTGGAGTCCTTGGGACCTGACACTCCAATGACCAAAGATTTTGTGGCCACTCAGAGGCCTATGTGTAAGGACAACAGTGACAGTATTGGTGCTGGGAGCCTGTTGCCTCCTGGTCACAGGTACTGTGAGCTAGTGGGGTCACTGTTGTACATAGCCAATACCACTAGGCCTGACATAGCACAGGCAGTGGGGGTACTCTCTCGTTATAGAATTAATCCCACGACAGCTCACTGGAATGAAGCCATCCGGGTGCTGAAGTATTTAAAGGGAACGAGAGATCTGGTTCTGGTCCTAGGAGGGAAGGACACAGAATTAGAAGGGTTTGTAGATGCAGATTATGGAGGAGATCAGGATCATCGGTTCTCTACTACAGGTTATGTCATCAGGGTATTTGGCGGTGCTGTAGTCTGGGGAAGCAAGAAGCAGTCAGCTGTGGCTACTTCCACGGTAGAAGCTGAGTTCATGGCAGCCAGTGCAGCTGTCAAAGAGGCAAATTGGGTGAAAGGCTTCCTGGAGGAAATTGGAGTTTCTCCATGGATTGTTAAGATTCACTGTGATGACCAGGGGTGTATTAACCACCTCAGAAATCCAGTGTCTTCTAAACACACCAAGCACATCGCAATTAGCTTTCATTTTGCCCGGGAAGCCATTGCATTGGGACAAGTTGATGTGAGATATGTCCCATCTGCCAGAAATGTGGCAGACATCTTTACTAAGCCTCTGACTAGACAGGTATTTCAAGGACATCGTGATTCGCTAGGTCTGGCCAAGTTTTTATGAGGAAAAGGCAAGGGGAAGTGTTATTTTTTAGAAGAACGACATGTGCCTTTCCCTCAGGAGAGTAATAGTGGCCAGACCAGCGCTGATCAGGTAGCGGGAACAATCCTAGAATGAGTAATAGGTGGCAGAACCTAGAAGTTCTGCCGGGGCCAATCTAGTCCAATTTCATTCGATTAGAGAGAATGAGGTAATCAGACGCGGTTTGCTAGGAAGGATATATGTCGCTGGCACGAAAGGGCGAGTCACTTGATTGGGACTATAAAAGCACTTCGGGTGTTTGTCTCTTAACTGTTGCCAGTCAAGTCGTCTCACACAGTCGTCACTGCTTGTTTCTCGACACACAACAAGAGTGCCGCCGGACTAAACACCCTCGTGCCGGGTCATACAGGAAACGCCAAGCACAGAAGTTTTCAACTTACGACCTGTCTGCTTGCGTACAGGTGCGATGACGCATGGTATTTAGTGTTATTGTGTTCATGTGTGGTTGCTGCAGTGTAAGTGAACCTTCTTAATGTACAATCCCGCCTCTCAGATCAGCTGAGAGAAACAGGTTGGATTGAGTATAGGAAGGTACTTGCTCGTAGCCGTCAAGAGTCTTATCCGTGGAGGGTTAGCTCATTGATAGACCTTCATGTAACGAACTAGAATGGAAAGATGCTGGGCACGTAAGGATGCTAGTCTTGTTCATGTAGTGCATGTGTGTAATAGCAGACAGTCGTCAAGGACTGTAGCTGGAGAGACACTTACGACCTGTCTGCTTGTCCGAATGCCCATAACCTTTCAGGTTATGGGCCCACGCCTTCCAGCTGAGCATAAGTCGGAGAGGAGTAGATGCTTGTTTCTAATGCAACGGAAGTGAGCGTCAATAGACCGGGAGCGGGGGGGGGGGGGGGACGGACTCTGTCAAGAAGTCGGGGCAGTGAACGCAGTCCACCAAGTGAATCATCTTCACTTCGTTTCTTTGTATTTTCGACTCCAAGTCATGGAGGTGTCAATCGTTAAGTTCGATCGGGACTGTATTACTCAAGGGCTCTTTCGTATCGTGATGCTATTGGAATGACAAAAACTAAGATAGGAAAGACGAAGTCAGCAGTGAACAATTCAGACAGCGAAGATGTAGTATCGCTGATCACACGGTTAGGTTCGTGTGAGAATGACTTCCCACAGGTGCGACCCGTTTGATTGCACACCGCCAGCCAAGCTGGCCAGATTACGTAATGAGGTCATCGTACCCCGCTCTCCGATCACGCGATATCGGCTCAATGCCGATCGGTTCCCCAAGGGACCCCTTTCGCTCGGATTGTTACACCCTTCCCCACCTAGGCTCAAGCCGTCTCGGATTGAGGGGGATGCATCTCCCACACAGGAGGCACTACAGTCAAGCGTGTAACACGGCCGGACCAGCCACCTTCGCAGGAAGCCCTACAGACAAGAGTCCCATACCTCTTGTCCAGCCACCCGCCCTAGTCTCGTCAGACCAGCAGTAACGACAATCCACACCCATGCTCATTTGGACTGCCTACGGAGCACACTCGGAAGTACAACCTCCGTCACCAGAAATCCATCTGGCTATTCAAGCTATTGGGGGCTTCACTGACCATCACCATGGCGCTTAGAGTACATGGTTACTCTAGAGTCACAACCCACCATCAGCAGAGACTCTCAGACACCGAGTCCAGGACCCGGGGTGCACCATGCCCTTGAGACTATCTGAGGTGCTACTAAATCCGCAGTGAACGGAATGGGGCCCTTCCACATGGCATAGCCAGGGACAGGGAGGAGCTACTGAGTAGGACGACATGTTGAACAACGCAACCACTTCGCCGCTAACGAGGGATGTCCCGTGGACTGGACATATGGATCGAATGCCACGACCCCCGAAGTGACAACAGCCCGACTCAAGGCCATTTGTGTGTCTCCTGGGTCCTAGCCCGTCTTGACCCGTGCCCAATACTCCTTCAACGCCACAGGGGCCTTCCGTAAGTTCGCCTCTGATTCGCACGTGTCATGTTCAGGGGAGTATCCCACACACCGGACCAGGATCTCATGCGATCGGCGAGCCTTCCGGTGGTGAAGAATTTTCTCCTTGTGGTCAGTGACCACGCGGAACTCCGGCCCACCTTCAAGATAACAGCGTGTTATGTTAATTAATATGTATGCCTTTCCCTCAGAGGAGAAATAATGGCAAGTCTCCAGATGAAGACAATACCAGTTAGGAAGGAGGGGCAGAACTCTGAGTTCTGCCAGGCAATACATGCATTTGAACGGAGACAATCATAACGCAAGTTACAGACACGTTTGCAGAAAGAAGGCTTATGGTGCGAGCACGGATAGGGAAGGCACTTGGTTGGAACTACAGTGGCACTCCGGGTATCTATTAATCAGTTGCTAACCAGTCCTTGATATGTATATGTCCTTGCCTACTTAACACCGCACAAGTAGAGTGGACATCGTCTAACACCCTCCGTGCCGCCACCATGCAGGATACGCCAAGCTCAGAATATATTAGGTTATGGGCCCACGGGCTCGGACGCTGAATGTGGGTGGCGCCTGAATCGGAGCTCTCTAGACTGTGAATGGCGAAGAAGCGGACAAAGCAAACAGCCCGGAACACTACCAATCTCAACGTGCCAGCGCGCATGAGATCGGGACCTCCGTCATACAATGAACGAATCCGAGAGGGAGGACTACGTGGAGACCGCAATCCTGACGAGAGAGCCTTTATCGTCAAGGACTACATTTTTCACCTTCACGTTGGCTGTCCACTAGCTCAACCCACCTGGTTCAGAGAGAGATTCCTACTGTATCCTGCATACAAGTTCACTCCGTGGGAAATCTCGTTTGTGAATCTAGAGCCAGGTTTTGTCACTCGGGCCAAGTTTTGCACATATTTCCGCACAACCGAGTGGAGCAATCGTGAACAAGAATTAGCTGACAGCACATCATATCTGGCTGTTGAGTCTGCTTTGGCATCTCTGCCATCAGGTTTACTCAAGGATTTGGAGAATTCAAAGGAGAAGTTGCGTTCAGAATCTGAGTGGGAGTCTGACTCTGATGTGGAGAGGGACATAGAGTAAGGTCCTGCAGTTACCTTGCGAGTACTGGAACCATCAAACAACTGAACAAATTATGACTTCCAAGAAGAAAGGATCATCAGCCAGTGGAGCATCAACGTCAAGCAGTGAACCAGCCTCATCCACGCCCAACAGAGAGCCCTGTACCCCCAGCACCTCAAGAGGCAGCGGAGATGAGCTGCCCAAGATTATCCCAACAAATGTCAAGGTACACATAAAACTGAAGGAATATGGGACAAATATTCTTGTTTGGAAGAATGCTTTTTTGGCAGCAAAAGGGTCTCTCCCTGCCATCCTGGAGGCCATGCCTGGTACAGCACATGATGCGGCTGCAATGTTGCTAATTTATGAGTCAGTTCCAGAGGAATGGCTGGGACCTCTGTCTAATCTGCCCTGTGCTTACGATGCATATGAGTTCATCTGCAGAAAGTTTATTGGTGGACATAATATCCAGGCAAATGCAGACTGGCTCCAAGAAATGATTCAGGGAATGAAACATGATGAGACAATTTCGCAGTATGTCAACAGGATGATCAACCTGAAGGCATGCCTTGACAGGAACAACCATGCCTTACTGGATGCACACGTTGCAACCCAGATCGTGCAGGGATTGCCAGATGCAGCTAAAGAGCCAGGCATGATAACAACAGCTGCAGCACATCCCCTGGAGAAGCTGGCTGGTCTTCTGCGCAACACTGCAGCTCCTGTGGGTTCGATGAATATGTTCCTCGCCAACCCAGGGTCGTGGCTCTTAGACGAGGACCCAGTGGAACCAGTACCCCACCAGCTGCCAGTGCAGCCCATCAGCAGGCCCAGCCAACCGTCTCTGAGGCCAAGTCAGAGATAAAGGGCATCTGCAACTACTGCAACAAGAGGGGGCATTACTGGAGGGACTGTAGAAAGAGGAAGCGGGACGAGGAGACCCAACGGAACGCAGTGGCAGCAGTCCAACAACTGCAGGGAATGTGGCCACACGGACCTCCTCCTATGGGTGGTCCACACCCTCCTGCAGCCCAACTGGCTCACCCTGGACTGGATGCGTTTCCGGCTTGGTTTCAACCCCCAGCTCCCCCACCTCCACCACCGGGAGGTATGCCATACATAATTTCCCTCAACATCCTAAAGACTCCTGTCAGAAATTCGACTCTGCAATCCTGGCTGGTGGACAGTGGAGCATCTGTACACCTGGTGAATGATGTGACCCTGCTACACAATCCAACTGTGCATGCCAAACCTATCCCATTACATCTGGCCACTTCAGATGCCACTGGAGGAATTGTAGCATCTGGCTCTGTCTGCATCCTCAGTCGTATGGGAGTTCCCCTCTGGATACATCATGTTCAATGTGTTCCTTCTGCAACCAAAACAAACAAACAAACAAACAAACAGCTTGTCAGTATCTGCAGCATTGCGGGATGGGGCGGCTTTTCGCACAGATAATGTTGGAGCGTTCACTGAAGTCTGTGGTCCAAACAGCTGGAGGGCTCGAGTCAGTGCAGAGAAAGGGCTATTTTACATTCATCACGTTGTAGCTTTGAGTCCCAATGTTAACCACAGAAGAATCTCTGCTGCTGTGAAGTCCAAAACTCCCACTCAAAACTCACACAACTGTGCCAGACGATACCTCAAGCATAGCAGAATGGGACACCCCGGTGAAACATGGATGCAGCGCCTAACTAATGAGGACCTGGTTTCAGGACCTGATACATCTCTATGCCCTTGCTCCAATTGTCCAGTGTACTGCGAAGCCTGTATCGAGGGAAAGACTACTCGTCCCCCATTTGGAGTAAGCAGTAGACCTGCTGTTGAACCACTTGACAGAGTACATATAGACACTGTGGGTCCCATATCAACTGCTGCAGTAACTGGTGAACGTTACTGGGCGACTGCATTGGATGAGTCATCTCAGTTGAAGGCAGTTTTGCCTGTGAAGTCCAAAGATGCCATCAGTGCTGCTGTGCGGGAACTCCTACTATATTGGCAGACCCAGAAGAAAACCAAAGTGAAGTGTGTCCGGTGTGACCATGGAACTGAATTTCTGAATGCCACGTTCAAAGAATTTTGTGCATCCCAGGGGACTAAATTGGAGACCTCAGCTCCTACACCCCGCAGCAGAATGGAGCAGCAGAAAGAGCCAACCGCACCCTCAAGGAACGTACCAGGACCCTTCTGGCTTTTGCAGCTGCAAGCCCAACCTTGTGGAAGGAGGCCCTGGAAACTGCCTGCACCCTACTGAACATGGGTCCCAGTACCGGGAGGGACCGCACGCCCTCCGAACTATTTTTTGGCTACAAACCAAATGTAACCCCATTACGTACCTGGGGTTGCTTGGCCTTTGTGCACATTCCTGATGTTCAGCGCTCTGTGTTTTCCCCCAAAACAGTGCCAGGGATGCTTACTGGTTACTCAGCCTCCTCCAAAGCCTATCGGATTTATGTGGGAGGGGGTATCTGGAAGGAGAGCAGAGATGTGGGTTTCGTGGAGCACCTCAGGGGAGCATCTCGGGTTGCCCAGCACAGGCCCCTGAGTTTCTGTGTCCTGAGCCCTCTGCAAGTGATACTCCCCCAATCTTTCGTGGCATCTCCCCTGGCACAACCAGCTCCAGCCTTGAGACAGACCCCGATGACCCAGACAGAGAGCCAGAGTACCTGCCAGCCTCCAGCAACCTCCCCACGCAGACTGTCACGGAACCCTCCAGGAAGGCTTGAGCCCGAGCCTGAATCCAGAAGACCATGTGACCCTGTGGAGATGAATCAAACCCTGGAGGCAGTACAGGACCTGGCTAGAGGAGGTCAAATGGACTCCCACCTTCAGCCACAGATGAAGCGAGCCCAGGAGGTACTCAGACCAACAAGTTGTGAATGCTACAATAGCCAATCGGATGGCCTGACTCGGGCTCAACGACACGAACAACGTACCGCCGCCAAAGACCTCCTGCTGCCACAGGAGAAGGGAGAGAGCAGAGAGCGAGAGGGGTTGACTGAATGTGATTCTCTGTCACAGGGACCAGGGGAAGTGCAGCTAGATAGTGATTCTCATGAGGGACATGAGTTGCATGTGAGTGCAGTGAGGGGGGCAGCTGCATGCAAAGCTGCAAATGGTCCCAGGGAGCTGAGCAGTATGGGTGGGCCCTGTTCAGTTAATGAGAGAAATGTAAGAGATGTGACCATGCCGAGTTTTACTAGCAACCCGTCAAGTCAGAGAATTCCTGGACGAGACTGTGGTGGCAGCCACAGGTCAGAGGAAGCATCACATGCCTTCTCTGAACCAGCCAGACATGATTGTGAGCGAGAGACAGGGTCTGCATCCCTGACTCCTTGTAAGGGACGAGAGGAGGAGGTGAATCAGGAGACGGACATTGTGGAGATAGACCAAATTACAAATGCTCACTGAGAGGTACCTGTGCCTGGGAGAATGATGTCAGAGATGTGAGGTCACTACCAACAGTGACATGCAGTCGGTTTGAGAGGCATCTGGATCATTTACATCAGGGGAAGTATGCAGACACTCTGCAATCTCCCAATGTTGCTTGTGAGAGACCTAAAGAGTCTGAACTCTTGCAGGCATGTCAGAGTGTGACTGAGGAGGCGAATCGGAAGTCTGGACAAGGTGAAGGAATTCCCAATTATAAAGACTGTCCGAGAGGTACCTGTGCATGGGAGGATGATGTGAGGGATGAGCAGAGTAACTTGTGCAAAGCCAAGTGTGAGTCAAAGCGAGAGCGAGCTATGAGAGAGAATTCTACTCCCACTAGAGAGCCTGTGAGGTGTAACTCGGCGAGTGTCAGTGGAAGAGTAGTGGGTTCTAATCAGAGTGAGAGGAAATTAGGCAATACAGAGGAGAAATACACTGGTGTCAGATTTGGGAAAATCCATGTTCCCTCTAATTTGAGAGAAGCACAGATGTCTCCCCAGTGGGAATACTGGAAGGCAGCTATGCAGGAGGAGCAGAATTCACTAGATACTCATGAGGTCATGGAGTTTGTGCCTAGACCTCATGGACATAAGGTTATTCCAGTTCACTGGATATTTTCAGTGAAGATGGATGCTCATGGTACTGTGGTGAGATTCAAAGCCAGATTAGTTGCACAGGGATGCAGACAAATCCCTGGAGTGGATGTGATGGAGGTTTTTGCTCCTACTAGTAGCTATGGAGCTAGGAGGGCACTGCTGGCTGTTGCTGCAAGAGAGGGCTTTGAAATTCATCAGGTGGACGTTAAGACCGCCTTTCTGAATGGTGAGCTTGAGGAGGAAGTATATGTAACTCAACCTCCTGGCTTTGAGAATGGTGATAAGAATATCGCATGCCGGTTGAGAAAGGCATTGTATGGCCTGAAGCAGGCTCCACGTGCCTGGCACAAAACCCTAAGTGACAAGCTAGAAGTAATGGGGTATGAGGTGTGCAAGAGTGATGCTGGAGTGTATGTGAGATGCTCTACTGATGGAGGAAAATCATATGTGCTGATATATGTAGATGATCTTCTAATAGTATCCAAGGGTATGTCAGACGTGGAGAGAGTGAAGGGACTCCTCAAGAAAGAGTCCACGATCTTGGAGAAGTGAAGGATTTCTTGGGATGTCAAGTGATGAGAGATAGAGATAAAGGCCTAATCACCCTGAGTTGCATCCCTAAGATTGATGCACTTGTGGAGAAATTTGGCTTGGATCTTGAGTCAGTGGGACCGGATACTCCCATGACAAAACTTTTTGTAATGTTCCAAAGGCCTGCACCGAGAGATGGAAGCGACATCATTGGTGCTGGCAGTCCACTACCTCCAGGTCATCGTTACTGTGAGTTAGTTGGGTCTCTTCTGTATATAGCCAACACCACACGTCCAGATATAGCACAGGCAGTAGGTGTATTGTCTCGTTACCGCATATCTCCTACCACGGCACATTGGAATGAAGCTATCCGTGTGTTGAAGTATCTGAAAGGAACCCGAGATTTGGTTCTGACTCTCGGGGGGGAGGAGATAGAGCTAGAAGGCTATGTAGATGCCGACTATGGTGGTGATCAGGATCACCGCTTCTCTACCACTGGCTTTGTCCTCACTGTGTTTTGGAGGAGCAGTGGTGTGAGGAAGTAAAAAGCAATCTGCTGTTGCCACCTCAACAGTGGAGGCTGAATTCATGGCGGCAAGTGCTGTTGGGAAGGAAGCAAATTGGCTGAGAGGTTTTCTGGAGGAAATTGGAGTGCTACCGTGGATAGTGAAGATCCATTGTGACAACCAAGGGTGTATTAATCACCTGAGGAATCCTGTGTACTCTAAACACACAAAGCATATTGCAATTAGCTGTCACTTTGCAAAGGGGCAGGTTGAATTCAAGTACATTCAATCTGCTAGAAAATGTGGCTGACATTTTCACCAAACCACTAGTTAGACAAGTGTTTCAGGGACATCGTGACTCACTGGGACTTGCCAAGTTCCTGTGAGGAAAAGGCAAGGGGAAGTGTTATGTTAATTATTATGTATGCCTTTCCCTCAGAGGAGAAATAATGGCAAGTCTCCAGATGAAGACAATACCAGTTAGGAAGGAGGGGCAGAACTCTGAGTTCTGCTAGGCAATACATGCATTTGAACGGAGACAATCATAACGCAAGTTACAGACACGTTTGCAGAAAGAAGGCTTATGGTGCGAGCACGGATAGGGAAGGCACTTGGTTGGAACTACAGTGGCACTCCGGGTGTCTATTAATTAGTTGCTAACGAGTCCTTGATATGTATATGTCCTTGCCTACTTAACACCGCACAAGTAGAGTGGACATCGTCTAACACCCTCCGTGCCGCCACCATGCAAGTGACTTAATTCTTATTGTATTCCTGGGTCTATCATCCAGATGAACATTGTTCGAACATATTAGACATATGGAGTTGAGTTTAGCTCATCGGACAAACATTGAGCACGACCTGAGTGAGAGCAGGTTAGGCTTGTTTAAACTGCGTCACCTCGTTAGGAGAGATGAGAGATATTGTAATGACTTGGTTGGAACTACAGTGGCACTCCGGGTGTCTATTAATCAGTTGCTAACCAGTCCTTGCTATGTATATGTCCTTGCCTACTTAACACCGCACAAGTAGAGTGGACATCGTCTAACACCCTCCGTGCCGCCACCATTCAGGATACGCCAAGCTCAGAATATATTAGAGGAAGAGGAAGAGGGAGAATCCGAGGTCACCAGGGGTAAGCCTTCGGACCCTCTCGTGGAAATTTGTGCTAAAAAGCCAGAGAGACTAGCACACTTGCTCCGGGAATACAAAGATATTTTTCCAAGTGGGTTACCAGGACTACCCCCACACCGACAAGTCTATCACACTATTAATGTGCAGGAAGGAGTAACTCCTCCAAACCGTCCTGCTTACCGCTTGTCGGTGGAGGAAACTGAGGAATGTGAGCGAACTGTGGATGAACTACTCTCTGAGGGACACATACGCCCCTCATGCTCACGATATGCTTCACCGGTCTTGTTTGTGAGGAAGAAGGAGGGCACATACCGTATGGTAATTGACTACAGAGCGTTAAACAAAATTACCATTCATGATAGATATCCTCTCCCTCGCATAGATGACTTACTGGATAAACTTAAAGGTGCTAAGGTCTTCTCAAGTCTGGACCTGTTAAGTGGATACCATCTAGTCAGGCTAAAGGAGGAAGACATTCCTAAAACAGCATTTCGTACACCCTTTGGGCTTTACGAGTTCTTAGTCCTCCCGTTCGGACTCACTAATGCCCCAGCTACATTTCAGCGCCTGATGAACGAAATATGTCATGATATCATTCGGGAAGGGTTTGTGGTAGTGTACCTGGACGATGTTCTAATTTTCAGTCGGGATGAAGAGGAGCATTATGCTCATCTTCGAAAGGTGTTCCAACGCCTTCGGGAAAAGGAATTGTTTGCAAAACTTGCCAAATGTGAATTCTTATGCTCAGAACTCAAATACCTCGGGCATATCATTGGCAAGGATGGATTGAAAGTGGACCCCCAAAAGGTGGAGGTAGTCAAGAATTGGCCCACACCCCAAAACGTCACAGACGTGCGTAGATTTTTGGGGCTTGCAAATTATTTTCGCAAATTTATTCAGGGGTTCAGTTCACTTGCTGCTCCATTGACTAAACTGTCAAGCAGCAAGAGTTCTTGGGCCTGGGGAAAGGAGCAAGATGAATCTCTAGCTGCACTCAAGGATGCATTAATACAGGCACCCATACTGTCACTGCCAGACCTTCGTAAACCCTTCCAGGTAATTTGTGATGCCAGTGATTTTGGGGTTGGCGCTGTACTATTGCAGGAAGGTCGAGTCATTGCTTATTACAGTAAGAAGCTCAACAGTGCAGAAAGGAACTATTCTGCAACTGAGACGGAGTTACTTGCTGTAGTGTATGCCTTGACTGCATGGAGATGTTATGTTCTGGGGAAGTGGGTCATTGTGACCACAGATCATAAGTGTAACACCTTTTTGCAACAAAAAGCTGGTTTAAGCCCTCGCAGGGCACGGTGGGCTGAGAAGTTGCAGGAGTTCAACATTCTTTGGGTTTGGGAGCCTGGAAAGACTAACGTTGCGGATGCGTTGTCCAGGAACCCAGTCCTCCAGGGACAGCTCCAGGGACAACAGCAGCGCAACGTCTCCACGGAGCCCAACCCCGGGAAGGGGATCAATGCAACCTCGATGGATGGGGACGGGAGGGCCCGCTCGGGCTCCATCACCCTCGTGTCTGACGGGTGTGACACCTTCTTGGAATTGTTGAAGGGTGCTTACGCACATGATTCGTGGTTGGGAACACAGGCAAATAGGAGAAAAGTTCACTTTACGGACGGGGTTTGGGAATTTGGGAGGGAGGGAAGGAAGTACGTACCTGCATTTTATGAAGTCGGGATAAGGAAGGTCCAGTTGCTAGGAAATTGCGGCAGAACATATTGAAAGCTTTGCATGAACCTCCTTCTGTTGGTCATCCAGGCTTTGCGAAGATGTATGATCTAGTGAAGCGGGACTGGTGGTGGCCGGGAATGGCGGAGGATGTGCGGGAGTATGTGAAGTATTGTGATTCATGCCAGCGGGTGAAGTCCTCAAACCAGTTACCCGCAGGACTCTTACACCCTTTACAAATCCCCACAAGGAAATGGCACAGCATCTCAATGGATTTCATCACGGGACTGCCTAAAAGCAAAAACGGGCATAACGCAATATGGGTAGTGGTTGACAGGTTGAGCAAATGTGCCCACTTTGCCCCTACCACTACCAATGCAGATGCTTATGAAGTTGCTGTTCTGATGAGGGATAAAGTATGGAAGTATCACGGTTTCCCTGAGGAAATTGTTTCGGACCGAGATCCTCGGTTTGTGAATAATTTCATGAACACACTTCTAAGTTTGACAGGGTGCAAGCCGGCTCGAACTACGGCATATCATCCTCAGTCAGATGGTCAAACCGAACGGGTGAATAGGATCTTGGAAGATTTCTTGAAACATTATGTGAAAGATAAACCAAAGGAGTGGGAGGATTATCTTTCAGTGGCGGAATTTGCCTATAATAACTCTTGGCAAACTTCCCTAAACTCCACACCCTTCAGGTTAACATATAGGCAAGATCCAAATATACCGTTTGCGGTGGGACACATGGAGGGCACTAAGGTGGATAGGGCTGATCTGTTCATGAGAAAAATGCAAGACAAAATCACCCTTGCAAGGAAGTGTTTGCGTGCAGCTCAAGACCGTCAGACGGCCTATGCCAACCGGCATAGGAGGGAGGCCATCTACCAGGAAGGGGACTATGTCCTCCTTTCAACTCGTGCGGCCCCCACGCTAACTTCAAACAGATTCAGCAAGCTGCAGCCCAGGCACGTGGGACCCTTCAGGGTCATGGCGGTCACGCCCGACAACGTTAACTTCGTCACACTGGATCTTCCGGACCGGCTGGACATCCACCCCCGCATAAATGTCTGCTATTTGAAGCCATACTGGACACGTGAGGAGGCGCAGTCGCGTGGATACTGCCCCCCAAAAGTCATCACCAAAGCGGATGGCACCACTCACCTGGAGTGGGTAGTGGATGCACTAGTCGATCACCGGCTGTTGCACGACAAGGATGGGTTCTCCTACCATTTTGAGGATGGCACACCCTTTCTCGAGTACCTTGTAAAGTGGGCAGGCCATGGGGCCACAGAGGACTCATGGGAATCTCAGGAGGCATTCGAGACCCATCCCGGGCTGGTTAATACCTATCATAGACTCCAGGGGCTCGCCCCGCCCAATTGGGACCAGGTGGCGCTGCGCGACACCTTCCCTTAAACGGGCCCCTCCGGACGGTTGTCCCCCTCTTTCCACTTGTGGAGTTCCCACATGGTGTCTGGGAATACATGGGACGGGACCTATGGTAGGGACTGTATATCTTGTGTACTTTGGGGACAAGGGACGGGGTAGGTTGCCTACCTTGGTATGTGTGGCATGAGGCCTCATACCGCTTCGATGCAAGGAATTCAGGGTTCTGCATTCAGGGATGGGAAATGAAGTACACATCGCATGCACCCGCAGTCTGCTTAACTAGCATTTGGGACGCGGGTTTAAAGTACAGAAGTGACTTGGAACCCTAGGATATGGGCTACTTGGAACCTTGGGATGGATTTCTTTCTATGTACTATATGTGTACTTTCTGTGTACCTTATGTGTACAGTATATGTACAGTATGGATCATGTATCATAAAGAAACTGTGTTGTATGGATAGCCACCTTAGGAAAGCATTGTGGACTGAGCTACACCAGTGTCATACTTATCTTGTTCGGATTGTTTATCGGTTGTGTCAAAAGCATTGTATTGTTTTAATAAATAATAAATAGGGATGTGTCAATAAAGGCGGACTTGGATAGTTCGAAAGGAACAAGGCGAACGTTCGTCGTAGTTCGCCGTAATTTATCGTATCGTATCGTGTCGTATCGTATCGTATCGTACAGTATTGTACTTAGGACTGGAATAAAGCACAAAAAAGAAATTAAAAAAATGTTTGGACGCTTTAGTCAATTGCTTGGGATGAGAATAAATAGGGGAATAACTTGGAGGCGGGGACCCTAATGTAACCCATTCAGCAAGGGTCTAACGGCGCTGGTGGATGGGCCGTTCGGTGACGACCATTCCCTTATAATTGTGGTCTACTGTATGTGTGTATGTGTGGCTGCATGAGAACATGCAGGAATTAAGGGGGGGGATGATGTAAAGGAATGTAGGGTTTTCCCGGCATTTCTGGACATTTCCCTTACCCCCTAGCCTAGGCGCACATGTGGTGCACATGTCGTACGAGCAACGCGAGTACGCACGTGCCTAGCGTCTAGCCTTGGCTTCCTAGCCGTAGAATTTCCATTGGATAGTCGCTTACGTTATCTCCATAGTAGGATTCTAGGATATTTTCTAGATACCATTGTAGAGGTTTGGTGGACTAGTGCGCCACCGTTGGAGGAACGTGAACACACCATCACGAACCACGGGAAGACACGGATAGAGACGTAAGCCACGGGAAGACACACACAGGTAATTTGGGAGCTTAATAGACCACAAGTAGGGAGTGGAAGCTCCGTGAGGTGGGGGTTACTTGTAATTGGAAAGAGCGTCCAACCTGTCGGCCATCCGGCCTTGTCTCTCTCTCTCTCTCTTTCACCGCTTGGGAATTCTCTCTAACTTGTGCATTCTACCACAACAGGATCGGTGCACCATAAGGAGAAGTCGAAGGTTCTATGAACTTCTTCTCTAGGAGCAGCTTCACCTGTCTTTCAGCTTCCATCACCTCCGAACGAGACAGTCGGTAGAAGGGTCGAGATGGAGGCTTCGCGTGTGGATCAATCAGAGGGATTGTGTGAGAAATCCCTGGACGGTCAGGGGGCAGCCCTGGCACGTCTTCAGGGAAGACATCTGCAAACTCTTGTAGCAAAGAGTGCACACTCACAGGTACTTCCACAAGCGAGGCGTCACAAGACAGCAATTGCGTTACAGAAGAAAGGAAGGTTTTACACCCCGAGCGCGCAAGGCACTTGGCCTGGACCATCGTTATGACTAACTTAATTACATCTGTACAATCAGAGTCAGTCATGGCGATGTTGTCCTTACATCGTAACCGAAACGGCTTGCCCTTCTGTAACGATCCGAGCGAAAGGGGTCCCTTGGGGAACCGATCGGCATCGAGCCGATAGCGCGTGATCGGAGAGCGGGGTACGATGACCTCATCACGTAATCTGGCCAGCTTGGCTGGCAGGGTGCAATCAGACGGGTCGCACCTGTGTGAGGTCATTCTCACACGAACGTAACCGTGAGATCAGCTGATACTACACTTGGTATCGGCGAGAGAATTAAGACCTCGGGTTTTAAGATCTCTCGCATTGCTTGATTGCTTTACGGACCTGGGGTCCGTGAGCGTGAACCCGGGGTTCGCGTGATGGCGCTTCGAACACTTGTCGAGGTGCCGCAGGGGTTACATAAAACGTTTATAGCAGTGCCTCCTACTAGGAGGATTGCTCTTGGTCCCATTCGGGACGATTCTTGGCCACCCTGGGCCAGGAAAAACCCCCGAGTTCCGGACATCGCGCTCGGCCTGAGCTTGGAAAATCTCCGCAATTTCACGAAGGAGAAGCTCACAGAAATCAAAGGACTTGCAAGTCCAGAGATCGCTGTGCAGCAACTTGTTCGTGAAATTGGGGGGTATTCTTCGCTGCTCGAGCCGGTCGAGGTCCACTTGGTGGAGCTATCGAAGCAGCTGCAGCTCCAGTTAGCTGCAGAGGGCGGCTTTAAGCCAGGCTTTGATTCTGCGGCGCATTTTGCCGAGATTCAGGTGCAATCTTCGGCGAAGACGGAATACGTGTCGCGCGTATGGCAGCCAGTGTTTTCCACCCCGTACGTTGCCCGTACGGGGAATGCAAATTCAGACGGTGCCTTCCGACGCTCCCATTGGCCCGCAAAAGGTCCGAAAGGTCGCATTAGGTCTCCGCCAGCCAATCAGAGGCCGCCATTTGAGCTGGCCGAATTCCACTGCAGTACAAAGCAGTACAAAAGCATTAGTGATGTACTGCACGTGCTGCTCGTACCGGAGCCATCCATGACAGCCGTTTGCTCCCTCCCGCGCACATAAGTTGAAACAATCCACCGCAAACACATCAAGTTGGCACATTTATGTTAACATCGAACTAGATTGGCATGGCGTCAAGTTTTTTTCTGATTCTGTAGATGAAATGTCCGGGGGGTGGAGTAGGATTGGCTGAAGATCCTACTTTCCGGAGGGGAGAGAAGGATTGTCTTAAACCTTTCCAAATTGTGCCCATATTGCAGAGAAAAGCATATCTGTAACAATTGTGAGCTCTTGTGATTTTTGCCTGCACTGGTCATCCTTGTAAAACATTTTGCATTGCAAAGCAGATTTGGCACATGTAGTTTTTGCAATGTATCATGGTCCTGTTCAGTTTTTTGTTGGCAGATAGCGGAACAGGCCGATAGAGCTTTGAAAAAGGAGTCGATTGGGGTCTGTTTGGTTATGGGCTTGGCGTATTCCTGTGCAGTGGCGGCACGGAGGGTGTGAGTCAAGGTCCGCTCTACTGTGTGACGAAGAGTAGAGTCTAGGACATGAACAATCAAGGACTGATTGGGCAACTTTAAGGAAACACCCGGAGTGCTTGTGTAGTCCCAAACAAGTCTATTACAATTGCTCACTTGCTCTCTCTTAACAACGGAATTCAAACTACCCTAACTGGTACGTACTCAGAAAGGATCAATCTCATTGTCCGATGATAAGATAGCCAAGCACATACACATAAAATGAAATACTAAGGCTAACAGAGCCTCAAATCTCCTATCCTATTCACATTCACGTTACCTGTGCAGTGGCGGCACGGAGGGTGTGAGTCAAGGTCCGCTCTACTGTGTGACGAAGAGTAGAGTCTAGGACATGAACAATCAAGGACTGATTGGGCACCTTTAAGGAAACACCCGGAGTGCTTGTGTAGTCCCAAACAAGTGCCTTGCCTCTCCGTGCTAGCACCACTACCTGCCTGCACTAAACGTGTCTGTAACTTGCGTTATCTCTATCTACATTCAAATTGATCATAACCACGAAATCTTTGCAGATTCGCCCATATTAGTCATTTATTATTGTCACTGACGGAAAAGCCACTATTACTCCACTGAGGGAAAGGCACAAATAACTCATCTATTACAACACTTCCCCTTGCCTTTTTCCTCACCAGAACTTGGCAAGACCCAGTGAGTCTCGATGACCCTGAAACACTAATCTCACAAGTGGTTTGGTAAAGATGTCAGCCACATTTCTGGCAGGTTGAATGTATTTGAAGTCAACCTGCCCCTTTGCAATAGCTTCACGTGCAAAGTGACAGCTGATTGCAATGTGTTTGGTATGTTTAGAATACACTGGATTCCTGAGGTGGTTGATGCACCCTTGGTTATCACAATGTATCTTCACTATCCAGGGTGACACGCCAATTTCCTCTAGGAATCCCCTCAGCCAATTAGCTTCCTTCACAACAGCACTTGCTGCCATGAACTCTGCTTCTACTGTGGAAGTAGCCACAGCGGATTGCTTCTTACTTCCCCACACAACTGCTCCTCCAAACACAGTGAGGACGAAGCCGGTGGTGGAGAAACGGTGGTCTTGATCGCCACCGTAATCAGCATCAACATATCCCTCCAACTCTGTTTCTTTTCCACCAAGGATCAGAACCAGGTCTCGGGTTCCCTTAAGATATTTCAACACACGGATAGCCTCATTCCAGTGTGCTGTTGTGGGTGACATCCTGTACCTCGACAGTACTCCTACAGCCTGGGATATATCAGGGCGAGTGGTGTTAGCTATGTAGAGCAGTGTCCCAACTAACTCAGAGTATCGGTGACCAGGAGGCAGAACACTCCCAGCACCAATACTGTCACCAGTGAAATTTTTAAGGAATCTTGGAGTTATGCCACTTGGCATAATTTGGCTCAGTAATTTATTTCTCGTCTGCCACAGGGTGGCAGACACGGCAGGAATAATTTAATTTCCCCCCGCCACGGTGGCAGAATTAGCATCAATTCAAGAGTTTCGCCAACTTACCACAGAACTCGCCGCTTTTGTACCTCTGGTGGAGTTTGATCACGAAACTCGCCTCTTTTGTAGCAGACCCCTACCTCTGCTCGAGTTTGATCACGAAACGCGCCTCTTTTGTAGCAGACCCCTACCTCTGCTGGAGTTTGATCACGAAACTCGCCTCTGCTCTAGCAGACCCTATCTCTAGAGTCTGATCACAAAAGTCGCCGCTCCTGTACCAGCTTTACCACATACCCTTGTCTCGTTTAGAGTCATTGAATAAGACTTCTGTTTTGATGTCTTGAAAGACTATCAATTCCAACACCCAACCTCTCTACTGCATTATTTGCACATGCACGATTCACTCGCAGCCCTTCTTGCTGTTTTTAAAGCAACTTGAGCATGTATATACGCGTTTCCAACAACACACAACAAAGAATTCAAGCTCATCAGTAAATAGCAACACGAGGGATCTCTCCTTTGCAGGATACTTTTTGCCATTCATTAACATTACAAAGCCATGCTGGAACCAATCGGATATTCAATACTAGCAACGGTGTGACAAACTTACTAGATTCAATGCGGATGTCCAAGTAAGGTGCAGACTAGAACTATGGGAGGCCTGAACTAAACCGTTGGTTCTTTCATTCATCCTACCAAAATATGGCATCCATCACACTCTCATCAACAAAGGCGGCATTATGAGACCTTTTCATTGCCGAATGCCCAGCTCTGACACCTCTGCGTTCTTTCGCATTCAAGAAGTAGTCAAGAGCTTTTTCATAAGGGAAAGTTTTCATGTCTTACGCTGACATGAATAGCCTCACACAGTCGTTCAAGTGATTTTCACCCAAACGATTCCGGCGATCGTTCTTCAAGAAATTCATACAAGAGAACAGGCGCTCGGCTTGCACAGAACTAACTGTAATGATCAACATGATCACCGTTAGTTTGACAAATTCTGAAATATCACGCCCTTCTCCTGCCTTAGAAAGGTAGGCCCAGACGTATTGCGTCAAACTCTTGACCTCAACCTCTTCCCCCACCTCAACCTCTTCCTCAACTGCATCATCTAAGGAGCTTTCGTCTTCAACATGCGAGCGAGCCTTTCTAGCCTCATCCTTTCTAGCCTGATCCTCAGCTCTGCGTTTTGTGATTGCTGCACGGATTGATGGCACTCTCTTACGCATGATCTCCTTGAACCGCTTGGTCTGTGTGCGAAGCAAATCCCCATTTATGATAGGGGAAACGGTGTTGTTGTTAGAAGAGCCCACTATCTGCAACTTCTCTGTACCATTAAACCCAACTAGGACCTCAACAGAATCCTCAAGATCCACAAGTTGTGGCTTCTCCCAATAGGACGCTTGCAAGACACTAAGTGCATCCAACAAATCCGTATGCGGGAAACGCTCGTATAATTGCTCAGCCAATGTCCTTCCAATATCACAAACCTTCATGAGAATTTCATCAAGGCACCCTTGCCATGACTAGTCTCCTTGGTGATAGTACTCCTAGAGTACTCCTTGGTGATACTCTTCCCTCCAGATGTAAGATTATGGTATGAACGATGGGCATCTGATGTGTATGTGAGCCGACCCCCTGGCCCATTAAAAGCCAAAGGGCTCAACTTTGACGGAGACGCTTGAATCTTTATTAGGTTACTAAACGCCTCATCAATCAGCCCTTCACCATTCTGCATGTCATAATGCGATCTGATAAATTTGTTCATAAAATGTTCAGAAAACAAAGTGAGAAGGTCCGTCCGTCTTTGGCAACCGAGTTCGCCAGTCAACAGAACCAGCGGTGGTGACTCATTCGGGACTCCCTGGCAGGGACTACCGAATGGCGATTCGGTATTCGGGCTTCGGGCGGTTGCGCTCCCCGGCCTACCGTCTTCCGTAGCCGCTGGCCTTAATGCGGACCGCCGTGCTGGTAGCCTACTAGCAGCCCACTCTGAGAGCCTCTCCTTCCTTCCTTCCTCTCAGTGAGAGGGCTCTGAGAAAGAAGAAAGAAAGAATTACATCAACCCAGCCCAAAGGGCATGATGAGATGCCCTGATCTCATCATGCCCTTTGACGAGAGATCATGACCCTCGTCCGGAATACAGGGTGGCAGAATCGTCCCTTGAGAAATACATTTTCAAATGCCACCGTGGCAGAAATCCCTATCTTGAATTTTTTTCCCTCTGCCACTCGGTGGCAGAATCAGCCTCTCCGCATTTCTTTTTCGCTGCCTGAAATGGCAGAGTCCGAGGGTGCAAAATGGGATTATTCTGCCAGCCAACCGCTCGGAATTATTTAATTCTGCCAAAATGACATAATTCTGCCACTAAAAATTTCACTGACTGTCACTCCCATCCTTTGGTGCAGGCATCTGGGACATTACAAAATCTTTTGTCATTGGGGTATCGGGCCCAACTGACTCAAGATCAAGACCAAACTTCTCCACAAGTGCATCTATCTTAGGAATGCAACTCAGGGAGATTAACCCCTTCTCTCTATTTCTCATGACTTGACAACCTAAGAAATCCTTCACCTCCCCCAGATCGTGGATGGTGAATTCTTTCTTGAGAAGCTCTTTCACTCTCTCCACCTCTGACATGCCCTTGGATACAATCAGGAGATCATCTACATAAATCAGCACGTAAGATTTACCTCCATCCTCAGAGCATCTCACATAAACTCCAGCATCACTCTTGCACACCTCATACCCCATGACTTCAAGCTTGTCATTAAGGGTCTTGTGCCAGGCACGTGGGGCCTGCTTTAGGCCATAAAGTGCCTTTTTAAGTCGACACACGGTATTGCGATCGCCATTCTCAAACCCTGGAGGTTGAGTTACATACACTTCTTCCTCCAGCTCACCATTGAGAAAGGCTGTCTTAGCATCTACCTGATGAATCTCGTAACCTTCCCTGGCAGCCACTGCTAGCAGGGCTCTCCAAGCTCCATAGCTGCTGGTTGGTGCGAATACCTCCATGACATCTACTCCTGGAATTTGTCTACATCCCTGAGCAACCAATCTTGCCTTGAATCTCACAACGTTGCCCTGTGCATCCGTTTTCACTGAGAAAATCCAGTGAACTGGTATCACCTTATGCCCATGAGGTCTTAGAACATATTCCATAACTTCGTGGGTGTCTAATGAATTCTGCTCTTCTTGCATAGCAGCCTTCCAATATTCCCACTGAGGGGACATCTGAGCTTCCCTTAGATTAGAAGGAACATGGATTTTTGTTGAATGAATTGGTCAATACTGTACTTAGTGACATCCCCTGTCACATGCCATCAACAGCAGTGTAAACTATAGCCTTTATAGCCCTTTATGAACGGTATAGATCATACTCGTACCTCAATGACATAACACGTGACTTGTACGATATGCGTTCTCAATAGACATTACGTATGGTAGTACTTTAGGATCCCTGCAGTCCGAACCATCCCTGGGCAGCCCAGGAACGGCTCGGTACTTGTCCGAAGCATGTTGGTATCCTTGACCAACCTCTACTGTTGGAGAGTGCTGTGTGCTGTTCCTGGAAACGTTGTAGCGTGGACGGTTTTTCCCACAGGCTACGAACTGACGCTGCCGTCGTGCCATCACTGCAGGTGTGTTTAGGATTCTCAAAGTCGTTCCAGATATGATTGTGCTCAAACATTCAGACCAGTTAGATATTACTGCTGTGTGCATTGATGAGAGTGCATGTCGAGAGCGCACTGAATGTTTGACCTCGTTGAGACTTATGTTGAAGTCCACCGTTGTGGCGGTAAGATAGTTTCACTGTACAAACATCACAAAGAGACCTTGCTGAGTTACTGATGAACTATTATTGTATTCTAGTGACGTAAAGTAGACATCGCAAGGCCTCTTTGGTGCTGAACTCTGCTATCAGGCAAGGCGTAGTGTTACGTGGTCTTTAGCAAGAGTGAGAGCAGTTAACATCATTTGGAAGACTTGTCCGAAGCATGTTGGTATCCTTGACCAACCTCTACTGTTGGAGAGTGCTGTGTGCTGTTCCTGGAAGCGTTGTAGCGTGGACGGTTTTTCCCACAGGCTACGAACTGACGCTGCCGTCGTGCCATCACTGCAGGTGACGCCGCAAGCAGAAATGCTTGAGGTTATGGGCCCACGCTTTCAAAGCTGAGCTTGCAGTGGCGCACGACAGATTTCCAGGGAGAAAAGGGGTTTCGGACCCTGCTTCGAGACTGCGGGCTTCACTGACGAGTGAGGTCTGGCCGTTCAAACATATCGAGCTAGTCACGTAAAATTATTCCTTCTGTAGTGCTGGAAGGAATTGGTATAGTAGCAACTGGGCTGGGAAAGCAGAAGTACTTCTGGGACTGATCAACTCAGTGTCAGAGCTAGGAAGAAGTGCTTCCAGGGGAAGTCATCTAAGGCTTGGAGTGAAGAACTGGCTTGATCATGAAAACTAGAAGCAGACAAGTGATCATGAAAACGAGAAGTAAGCGCACTGCAACGGAGTCTGGATCAGCTGGGTCTGGCTCCTCCATCAGTGCATCACCCAGCCAGACAGCAAACTCCACTGCGCAGAGTGGAGAGATGTGCATCGCAATGACGAAAACCGGTGGCGTCGTCACCACGAATGTCAAATGTCCAGTGACTCTGGACAGAGAGGGAGTGGAATTTCCACTCTGGGATCTGGCATATGTGGCAGCCTGTGGCCTCAAAAGGTGCAAGGCAGCCATTGAAGCTCCAATGCCAGACACAGAGGAGAATGCAGCAGCGCTCCTAATGCTGATTGAGAGCGTCCCCAAGGCGTGGGGTGCCAAGCTGGCTGCAATGCAAGTGGCAGCCAATGCCTACCAGTGGGTTCGAGAGCGTTTTACTGGAGGGGCAGACCAGGAGGTAACAGCACGCTGGCTGGAGCTCCTACACACCAGCATGGGAGAGACAGAAACGTTGGAGGACTACTACAACAGGAAGGTGGCACTCTTCCATGCGCTCAAGTGAAATGGGCACTCCATCATGGAGAGAGAAGCCAAGCTGGCAATCATCAAGGGCTTGCCAGAGGAAGCGAAGGAGACTGGGATGTTCTCCTCATCTGCTGGGAAGGATCTGGAGGGACTGTGGGAGATCATCTCCACCACAGCCAAGGGACTGGGCTTCAACGACCAAGTCCCCAGAGTCACCCCTGTGGCCAGGGCAGCCATCACACCAGCCTACTCCACCACACCAGGGACTGCAAGCCCACGGGAGACCCAAGCTGGAGGCCAGGGGGGCCAAGCTTCATCGACCAAGGTGGAGGGACGGGACCGGCGTGACAACAGGCGCTGCCGCTACTGCAACAAGCTAGGCCATTTTGAGAGGAACTGCCTCAAGAAGGAGGCGGACGAGAAGATGCAACAGAACCTGCAGCAAGTCATGGCTGCAATGGCCAATCTGCTTCCGCAATTTCAAAATCAAGCGTCGGCTGCAGTGGCTCGACCTCTGGAGGGCGGCGGGAACGGCAACAACTTTTTCCCCGGGGGATATCCACCACCCTCTGGTATGTCTGCCATGATTTCTCTGAATGTCTTAACACCAACACGCGTCATGCCAGAAGCGAGAAGTTTTCTGGTGGACAGTGGAGCCACCATCCACCTAGTCAATGATCTGTCCCTGCTACATTCCCCCACCCTGCACAGAAATCCCATTCCTTTGCATATGGCTACATCAGATGCCACGGGACAGATAATTGCAACGGGTTCCCTGTGCTTGAGCAGTGCAGAACAGCAACCCCTGTGGCTTCACAATGTGCATTGTGTTCCTTCAGGTACAGCTAATCTGATTTCAGTGACAGCTGCTATACGTGATGGGGCTAGTTTTGTGACAGACAGTGTGGGAAGTTACACTGGGATGCGTGGCGCTCAAAACTGGTCTTGTTCAGTTGCACAGAGAAATGGCCTGTATTTCTTGCAGAAGGTCAGTCCAGTCAGAAACCCTATCTCTGTGTTTGTTAACACAGCCAGAGCACCTGTCGCTCATGATTGCAGATTGAGAGCACTGTGGCACAGTAGACTAGGGCACCCAAGGGAGGTTAATATGAGGCGACTGCAGTCTGAAGATTTGGTCCTGGGCATCCCTGTATCTCTCTCCCCTTGCGCAAACTGTCACTCTTCATGTGAAGCGTGCATTCAAGGAAAGCACAGTCGTCCCCCTTTTGGAACCAGTTCCAGAGCAGCCACTGAGCCCCTTGAGAGAATTCATTTGGACACAGTTGGCCCCATCTCCCCTACAGCTATTACTGGGGAGCGCTTCTTTGTCACGATTGTGGATGAGGCTACGCACTACGTCATAGCCCTGGCAGTAAAAACCAAGGATGCAATCAGTAGTGCAGTCAGAGACCTCCTGATTTTTTGGCAGAGGCAGTTGAACCGCTCTGTTAAGTGCATTCGTTTTGACAGGGGGACAGAATTCCTCAACAGTACATTGAAGGGTTTCTGTACGCAGGAGGGAATTAAATTTGAGACCTCTGCAGCATACACGCCTCAGCAAAATGGCGTTGCTGAACGGATGAACCGAACAATCAAGGAGAAGGCCAGAACACTCATGTTGCATGCAGCTGCCAAACAGTCACTGTGGAAGGAAGCAGTGGAGACAGCCTGCATCCTGTACAATATGGGACCTGTGACTGGACGTGACAAGACGCCTTATGAAGCCTTCCATGGGGTAAAGCCCGATGTATCCCTGCTCAGGACTTTTGGCTGTCTAGCACATGTGCACATACCTGATCACCACAGGGGAGTGTTTGAGTCTAAGACCTCCCCCGGTCTCTTCACAGGGTATTCCAGTGTGTCAAAGGCATATAGAATTTATATGGGAAACGGGATTTAAAAAGAAAGCAGAGACGTCACCTTTCTGGAGCACTTAAGGGGCGCAGACAGAGTGGGGCTTAGCACCATGTCTCCTGTGAGTCCAAATGCAGTCCAGCAGCCCTTTGCCTTGCCTTTTGTACAACAGGAGGGCCAGCAGTCCTTGGGTCAGTTGTCTTTTTGGGACTCAGATGATCCTGAGCCTCTCTGCAACCGAGAGGTCAACGTGCAGCAGTCCGGACCTGACTCCCCCTGTGCAACCACCCCCTGTGCAACTACCCCATGTGCAATCAACCCCTGTGAGAATTCTGAGACTACAAGTGTCACCATGGACGGGGAGCCCACTTCCTCGGAGCTGAGCCATACGCAGTCCGGCCACAGCTGGTCCGTACTCGGACACATGGAGAACCTGGCGCGAGGAGGCCAGGAGACCAAGTCACACCTGCAACGTTTGAATAATGTGCAAGAATGTGTTCGAATGGAAGTAGGGGCCATGGGTGTCCGAGGGCAAGACGGGCTGACCCGGCAGCAACGGTATGATCAGAGAGTAGCAGCACGTGAGGCTGCAGCTGAGGTCACTGCGGAACATGGTGGAGATGTGAGTGATGGAGAGAATAGGAGAATATCAGAGGCCATTTGCCCAGGGGAAGCAACGGAAGCTCAGCCTAATGGACAGGACTTGGCCAGGCTGGAGGGCATGTCTGATCATGTAAGCGCTGAGAGTGAGGCAAGAGAGGTCAGTTTGGAGATTTCCAATCAGACACTTGATGGACAAAGGGAGTCTTCAGATGGCCAGGCTCTGCGTGCTTGTGAGGGACACACTGGGGAGTCTCAGGTGTGTTGTGAGAGAACAAGCGTGGATGAGAGAGACACCACTGCAGGGTGTCGCACAGTGCCAGATTATGCTGTGCCTTTGAGTGATGAGTGCGTTTGGGACATGATGAGTGATGTAAGACCCAGATTGAGTGGAGCAGCATGTGAATCCTCCAAGGAGAGAAAGCTGCAGACACCTTCAGAGTGGGAGAGAGTCAGAGAGGTGTGTAACGCAGTAACCTCGAGCGAAAGAGTAGTGGAAGCACGTGCGTGTGAGCCTAGAGAGGATAGCCATGTTGTGCATGATCACAATCTGAATCCTGTAAAGGGTCAGATACCTGGGGTGAGGTGGTCCAAGGTGCCAGTCCCTGGAACCCTCAGGGAGGCGCAAAGATCCCCTCAGTGAGAATTCTGGCGCCAGGCAATGCAAGAGGAGCAAGATTCTCTTGATGCGCACGAGGTGATGGAGTACGTTGAGAGACCCAGGGGACACAAGGTGATCCCTGTGCATTGGATCTTCTCTGTGAAGACTGATGCACATGGGAACGTGTTGAGATTTAAGGCTCGGCTTGTAGCCCAGGGCTGTAGACAGATTCCTGGAGTTGATGTAGATGAGGTCTTTGCACCTACCAGTAGCTATGGGTCCAGGAGGACTTTGCTAGCAACTGCTGCAGCAAAGAACATGGAAATTCACCAGGTGGATATAAAGACCGCCTTTTTGAATGGTGAATTAGAGGAGGAGGTGTATGTGACACAGCCTCCTGGGTTTGATAATGGCAACCCCAACATTGTGTGCAGACTGCGTAAGGCCCTTTATGGCCTGAAGCAGGCTCCCAGGGCTTGGCACAAGACCCTGAATGAGAAGCTGCTAAGTATGGGATATGAAGTGTGTAAGAGTGATGCGGGAGTTTACATAAAGAGACACGAGGATGGGGAGCTGTCATACATGCTTGTGTATGTTGATGATCTTTTGATTGTGGCAATGGGTGCGGAAGAGATAGAATGGGTGAAAAAGGAGCTGTTGGCAAGCTTCAAGATTCATGACCTCGGTGAAGTCAAGGATTTCTTGGGCTGCCAGATCCTGAGAGATAGAGAGAATCGGTGCCTATCACTGAGCTGCGTGCCTAAGATTGATGCACGGTGTGAGAAGTTTGGGGTGAGTGCTGAGTCACGTACAGTCGATACTCCCATGAGTAAAGACTTTGTGATGTCTCGGATGCCGCAAGTTACAGTGGGTGAGACCAGCTTTGGGTCTGGGACTCCACTGCCTCCCGGGCATAGATATTGTGAGCTTGTTGGGTCTCTGTTGTATATTGCTAATACAACTCGACCTGATATAGCTCAGGCTGTGGGTGTTCTGTCCCGTTACCGGAACGCTCCCACCACTGCCCACATGAATTAGGGCTTGAGGGTATTGAGGTATCTTCAGTCTACTCGAGAGTGTGTCTTAGTGCTTGGAGGGAAAGGGCCTGTGTTAGAAGGTCATGTTGATGCAGATTATGCTGGCGGTATTGACAGCAGGCATTCTACCTCGGGGTATGTGCTATCAGTGTTTGGCAGTGCTGTGGTCTGGGGTAGTAAGAAGCAACACTCAGTTGCTACCTCCACTGTTGAGGCCGAATTCATGGCAACCAGTCTGGCTATTAAGGAGCTTAACTGGCTGCGTGGGTTCATGGAGGAAATCGGAACTCCTCCTTGGTCAGTGAAGCTATACTGTGACAATCAGGGGTGCATTGCTAACCTGAAAAACCCACTGTATAGGAAGTATACTAAGCACATTGCAGTGTGCTTCCACTTTGCACGTGAAGCTATTGCAAAGGGGCAGGTTACACTCTGCTATGTGGAGTCTGCAAGGAACAAGGCAGACATGCTGACAAAGCCTCTCGCTCGCCCTGTCTTCCAGGTGCACAGGCGAGCATTTGGACTTGTGAGGATGACATAGGTGACAGGGTGCTGTCAAGGGGAAGTGTTGAATGAATTGGTCAATACTGTACTTAGTGACATCCCCTGTCACATGCCATCAACAGCAGTGTAAACTATAGCCTTTATAGCCCTTTATGAACGGTATAGATCATACTCGTACCTCAATGACATAACACGTGACTTGTACGATATGCGTTCTCAATAGACATTACGTATGGTAGTACTTTAGGATCCCTGCAGTCCGAGCCATCCCTGGGCAGCCCAGGAACGGCTCGGTACTTGTCCGAAGCATGTTGGTATCCTTGACCAACCTCTACTGTTGGAGAGTGCTGTGTGCTGTTCCTGGAAACGTTGTAGCGTGGACGGTTTTTCCCACAGGCTACGAACTGACGCTGCCGTCGTGCCATCACTGCAGGTGTGTTTAGGATTCTCAAAGTCGTTCCAGATATGATTGTGCTCAAACATTCAGACCAGTTAGATATTACTGCTGTGTGCATTGATGAGAGTGCATGACGAGAGCGCACTGAATGTTTGACCTCATTGAGACTTATGTTGAAGTCCACCGTTGTGGCGGTAAGAAAGTTTCACTGTACAAACATCACAAAGAGACCTTGCTGAGTTACTGATGAACTATTATTGTATTCTAGTGACGTTACGTAGACATCGCAAGGCCTCTTTGGTGCTGAACTCTGCTATCAGGCAAGGCGTAGTGTTACGTGGTCTTTAGCAAGAGTGAGAGCAGTTAACATCATTTGTAAGACTTGTCCGAAGCATGTTGGTATCCTTGACCAACCTCTACTGTTGGAGAGTGCTGTGTGCTGTTCCTGGAAACGTTGTAGCGTGGACGGTTTTTCCCACAGGCTACGAACTGACGCTGCCATCGTGCCATCACTGCAGGTGACGCCGCAAGCAGAAATGCTTGAATTTTACCAAATCTAACACCAGTGTGCTTCCCCTCCTCTCCCTTACCCTTGGGAGAGTTGTCGGCTACACCCTCAGAACCCACTACTCTTCCACTGACACTCGCCGCACTACATCTAGCTTTTCTCTCAGTGTGATCAGAACTTTCTCTCATGTTTCTCTCTCGCTTAGATTCGCACTTTGCACTGCTCAGTTTGCAGTCTCGCACACTCACATCTTCCTCCCAATCACAGGTACATCCCGGGAAGCATCCATAGTCAGCTTCCGGTTCACCTCCACATCCACACGCATACACATCCTCTCAAGCTCAGGCTCTTGAGGGCTCTCATAGGCAGGATGAGGTAGGCTCTGTTCACCCCTGAGCTTCCCCTCACTTTCTTGACTTGTGTGTCTCTGACTTCCACATTGTGTCACAACAGTCTGTGACCTCTCATCCCTGACATCCTTCTCCCATACACAGGTACCTCTCAGGCTGCACTGGTAATCTGGTGGTATCACACACTGTCTGTGCACCTGATTCACCTCCTCTTCTCGGCTCTCACACAGGTACTGGGATGCAGACCCAACACTGCTCTCACAGACATTTCTGGCTGCTTCCGAGAGAGTGGGATGTCTCTTCTCAGGTCTGTGGCTGTCACCACCTTCCCCTACCAGTCCACGCCACTGGTGGGGAGAGCCAGACGTTTCCACACAGGTCTCACCGCTGACATGAAGCTCATTCACTGGACAGGACCCACCTGTGCGACTCAGCTCCCTGGGACCATGTGCAGTCATGATTGTGGCTGCCCCCCTCTCATCACTAACATGAAAGTCAGAGCTCTCAGACTGGCACCCATCGACCTGCACTTCCCCTGGTCCCGGTGACGGTGTGTCACTTTCAGTCAGCCCCACTCTACCTCTGCTCTCTCCCATCTCCTGTGACAGCAGGAGTTCTCTTGCATGTGTTCGTTGCTCATGCCTCTGAGCTCTTGTCAGCCCATCAGCAGACAGATTGGAATTCTCCAGGCCAGTTGATCTGAGAGTCTCCTGAGCTCGCATCATTTGTTGCTGTAGACCCGAGTCCGAATGAGTGCCGCGGGCCAGGTCCAGAGCTGCTTCGATGGTCCTTCGGATCTCCGCGGGTGCAGGGGATCTCTGGGGGTCAGGCTCGGGCTCAGCCTTCCCAGAGGGTCCTGGACATTCTGAGTCTGCGTCTTTCTGGGAAATGTGAGGGTGTAGTGACTCACTGGCTGAATCCTGGATCTCTGCCTCATTGTCGTTTTCATGAACTTGCTCTAGGTACTGTTTGGAAGTGCTGGTCCTAAAGGAAACAGGACACAGAAATTCCTCAGACTGAGCTGGAGTCACACTGAGACCGATACGAGAGGCCCCTCTGAGGTGCTCCACAAAAATGACATCTCTGCTCTCTCGCCATATACCCCACCCATGTATATACGATAGGCTTTGGAGGAGGCTGAATAACCGGTGAGCATTCCCGGCACAGTTTTTGGTGCAAAGAATGGCCTCTGTACATCTGGAATATGCACATATGCAAGGCAGCCCCATGTGCGCAAAAGTGAGACATCAGGCTTATATCCCCAGAATAACTCAAAGGGGGTAAGGTCCCTGCCTGTACTTGGGCCCATGTTGAGCAGGGTGCATGCTGTCTCCAGTGCTTCTTTCCAGAGGGTGGGACTGGCTGCAGCAAAGGCCAGGATGGTCCGGGTTCTTTCCTTCAGGGTTCGGTTGGCTCGTTCTGCCACTCCATTCTGCTGTGGGGTGTAGGGAGCAGAGGTCTCCAGCTTAGTCCCCTGGGAGGCACAGAACTCCTTGAACCGAGCATTAATAAATTCAGTTCCTATGTCACATCTGATACACTTCACAGTGGTTTTCCTTTGCGTCTGCCTGTAAACAAGTAAATCCCTGACTGCTGCGCTGATGGTGTCTTTGGACTTTACTGGGATAACAGCTTTCCACTGAGAAGCTTCATCCAGTACAGTAACCCACAAACGTTCACCAGTAATGGCTGCAGGTGTAATGGTACCCACAGTATCTATGTGCACTCGGTCCAGGGGTTCCAAGGCAAGTCTGGTGCTGGTTCCGAAAGAGGGTCTGGAAGTCTTTCCTTCAATACACGCTTCACAGTGTACCGGGCAATCAGTGCAGGGAGAGAGAGAGGTGTCAATCCCAGTCACCAGGTTCTCCTTAGCCAGACGCTGCATCCACGTATCTCCAGGGTGTCCCATCCTGCTATGCCATAAGTAACGTTTGGCACAGCTGTGTGACAATGTACTGGACTTTGACCGTTTGGTTGCACTGGCTGCATGCTTTAACGTGCTGGTCCCTCTCACTGCAACTACACTGTGAATGTAGTACAGTCCCATCGCTGTAGTGACCTGAGCTCTCCAGTGGTTTGGTCCACTGACATACGAAAAGGCACCCACGTTGTCTGTTTGGAATACTGCACCGTCCCTAAGGGCAGCAGACACTGACAGGATGTTGGTGGTAGCTGAGGGAACACACTGCACATGGTGGATCCAGAAGGGGGTGCGTTGGGGGCTCAAAATACGACTGACCCAGATGCAATGATACAACCCGTGGCATCAGAGGTAGCCAAGTGCAGGGGGATAGGTTTGGCATGGATGATAGGATTATGCAGCAATGCCACGTCATTTACTAGATGCACTGATGCCCCACTGTCTACCAGCCAGGAGTGCTGCAAGGGTTTACTGATCGTACTGTCCAGGACATTGTGGGATATTGTGTACTCAAGCATTTCTGCTTGCGGCGCCACTTGCAGTGATGGCATGACGGCAGCGTCAGTTCGTAGCCTGTGGGAAAAACCGTCCACGCTACAACGTTTCCAGGAACAGCACACAGCACTCTCCAACAGTAGAGGTTGGTCAAGGATACCAACATGCTTCGGACAAGTCTTTCAAATGATGTTAACTGCTCTCACTCTTGCTAAAGACCACGTAACACTACGCCTTGCCTGATAGCAGAGTTCAGCACCAAAGAGGCCTTGCGATGTCTACTTTACGTCACTAGAATACAATAATAGTTCATCAGTAACTCAGCAAGGTCTCTTTGTGATGTTTGTACAGTGAAACTTTCGTACCGCTAAACGGTGGACTTCAACATAAGTCTCAATGAGGTCAAACATTCAGTGCGCTCTCGTCATGCACTCTCATCAATGCACACAGCAGTAATATCTAACTGGTCTGAATGTTTGAGCACAATCATATCTGGAACGACTTTGAGAATCCTAAACACACCTGCAGTGATGGCACGACGGCAGCGTCAGTTCGTAGCCTGTGGGAAAAACCGACCACGCTACAACGTTTCCAAGAACAGCACGCAGCACTCTCCAACAGTAGAGGTTGGTCAAGGATACCAACATGCTTCGGACAAGTACCGAGCCGTTCCTGGGCTGCCCAGGGATGGCTCGGACTGCAGGGATCCTAAAGTACTACCATACGTAATGTCTATTGAGAACGCATATCGTACAAGTCACGTGTTATGTCATTGAGGTACGAGTATGATCTATACCGTTCATAAAGGGCTATAAAGGCTATAGTTTACACTGCTGTTGATGGCATGTGACAGGGGATGTCACTAAGTACAGTATTGACCAATTTATTCAACACTTCCCCTTGACAGCACCCTGTCACCTATGTCATCTTCACAAGTCCAAACCCTCGCCTGTGCACCTGGAAGCAGGGTTTTATTTTTTGGCCGTTGGCAGCCAACTTGGCCGCAGGGTGGCAAATTTTGGCGGAATTGGCCGCAAAGCACGGCAGTTGGACGTACCCGGCCGGCAATTTTGACCGCAAACGTTTTTGATCGAGGGTTTTCATCGGCCTTCGATGGCCGCAAGTGGTTTTCATGTTCGCGCCCTGCGTCGGCCAGATGGCCGCACGGCCTTAGGGGTTTTCGCTCTTGTCCGGCCATTCGAACCAAAATTGCCTTCGGCTAGATCGACGATCAGGGTCCTCGAGTCGAGGTCTTCGAGTCGGAGTTCGACTGCTCACTCATTCGTTGCGCGACTCCTCCACTTTGGTACCCATGGACACCACAAGTCTGAATCCGATGTGGATTACATCATGTCACATGATTCATTTGTTACGAATCTTGCAATACAGTACGTCGACCTGGGCGACTCGCCCACTGCAATAGGCGGGTTTCTGTTGCCGATTCAAAATTGCCAGCACTTGCGGAGTCCGCACTGCGGCTAGACATACTTAACCTCATCTAGAGCCCTTATTTATTGTTTCAGCAGGGGAGGCTAGGAGCTCCAACGTGAATAACATTGAATAAGCACGTATTGAGATGACGTTGAAACAAACAACAACCTTTGGACTGCCTGCAGGAGGCCAGGAAACTCAGCATATGATCCAGAGAGAGTACATCACCAACGGCGGCGAATTTGCGAGCACCTTGTGGATATCATTCACAAATGTCCAAGAAAACATGTCAGAGAGTCAACAAACTAATGGAAAATCTCCTTTGTTTTGGAACAATGACGGCACATTGAAGTATGCTGCGGGCGTACACATTGCTCATGAACTTTAGCTGCATATAACGTCAACTTCCATGCGAGGACGTGCTAAGCTTACTTCAGTGACTGAGGAGCCTGTGGATGAACAAGGCTTCTTGGGTGAGTCCAGTATACTTGTATGCTGCGTTATGTTTGCCAATGCCAGTCTTCTGGTACCACCGGTGTCATAAATATGACACCTTTGTAATGGCTTTAAAAGCAAATGGGATACAAGCATTCCAATGGCACCTCTAAAGTTGTTAGCATGTTGCATTGCAGGAGTAGTAGAAGAAGTCAAAGCACAAGTGACTCTTGCGGCCAACCTAGCGTTGGACAAGATGCGTTTTCTTATAAAGCACGATAATGTAACGGATGCCTTTAGGGTATTGCAACTACCCTTTTGGATTGATCACAAGGACGACGATCAAGATGAACTCATGACTCAAGTGAAGGAAAAGGTCGAAGTTCTGAAGATGCATTACGGAAGGCCAGCGTACCTAGCAAGTGGAGAGGAGGTTGCACCTTTGGTTTCTTCTTCTGGCTTGGACCAAGAATTTGCCTTCTTCACTGGCAGGTATCGCCGGTGGTTTTTGCCTTTCCAATCTTCTATTGCATGAGCATGTACAAATCGCTCATCAAGTTGGCAATAACATTTTTCTGTATTATTTTCCTCTAAGGAGATCGTGTTTACATACATGCATGTGTGGATTGGAAAGCCGGCTATGCGTAAACGTATGAGAGCTTTGCCTCATTCACATTGCATATAATTTCATTAAGAAGCCACTTGGCTGGAACAACCTACTTATGCTAAATAAGTATTTGTGCAGGATGAAGTCGGCGGCTCGCTGCGCTTTCTCAGTTGAACAAACAACCGAAGCTTTCTGGGAGAGGACATTTGTTAGCGCTGCCCATATTCACATGCCAAACTTTGCGCTGCTGGCAAGAATCATGATGAGCTTGCCGTCAACCAGCGTGGAGAACGAGAGAACTTTCAGCCTAATGAACCTGCTAAAGAGTGCACTTCGAAATAGAATGGAGCAAGAACTCCTGCAAAATCTTTGCCGCATTCAACGCAGCCATTACACACCTCAGACGTTTCCGTATGACAAGATGCACAAAGCTTGGATGAGTACTGAGCGATACATGTACGACGTGTAGGTGCGTATCCATGGACATCCATGTTGATGGATAGCTCTTCATTTAACAGTTTTGAGAGTATTATCAGTTGGTCAATAGGGCAAGGATCTCCAACACGGATTTTGAGCAGCAGACCGCTTGGACAGTCCAATTTGAAGTCAGGGAACATACAAGAGTTGTGGCCGTAGCTTAAGTGTAACAGGAATAGTCGCGTGTTATAGGAAAATGACCGGACCACGAGGATTTGGACCTCCATAAAGGTCCCTTCGTGAGTTATGTTCCTCCACGCCAAGAAGTGGCTACTTCACGCGCCAAGGGAGTGACCCCTTACTTGACAAGGCGCATTGGCGATGGAGACAGGGACACACTTAGAACAGGATAGAATAAGGCTTTGGCAGAGGAAGGACCGGGCCGGACTGGACGGGTACTGAGGTGGAGCCCAAACAACTTGTAACCATTGTTTTCGCATCCTTTGGCCGTTTCTACTGTATCACTGGTATCGGCGAGAGGGGCCAAATTTTGAGCTCCTCTCGTTGAAAAAATTTCCCAAAGAAGTTTTTCAGAGAATTCTATAGATTCGGATTGGGTTAGTTGTGGTGTGTGTGGCGCTTTTAGGGGCCTACGACTCGGGTCACCGAGTTTAGGGCCCCCACCCGGACTTTCTCGATTTCCTGTGTCACCGAGCCTCGCCAGCACTGACAGCTCAGATATGGCTAGACGACAAGTCGAAGAGCTGCAGGCTGCTTTGGCAGAGGCCGAGGGGCGTGAAGCGGCAATGGCTGCCGAACTGGCTGAGTTACGACAACAGGCAGAAAACGCTGAAGTTGCGGCTCAAAACCCCGCGAACCCACAGGCAAGAATCCCGACCGTTCGAACCCACTTACCGGAAAAATTCGAGGGACGCAGGGACGATCTCGAACAATTCCTAGACGATGTGAGGTCATATTGTGAACTCACCGGTGTGCCCGCGAACCTCAGGGTTGACTACGCAGTGCGCTGCTTAGGAAAGAGCGTGAAAAAGGTGTGGTTAACCAAAAAAGCAGCTTACGTGAGGCAAAATCCAGGTGCTGTCGTGGATTTAGCTCTCTTTGGGGATCTGTTGTCTTCTGTCTATGATAACACTGATAAGGTTGCAAAGGCAAGGGATAAACTTGATTCCGTATATCAGGGCAACGAATCAGTTGAGAAGTATGTTGAGCGCTTTACAACCTTGCTAGCAGAGGTAGAAGTCAGTGGGGACCTATCCATGGGGGAGAAAATCCATAGGTTTCGTAAAGGCCTACGTGAGGATTTAAAGAAATATTCAGCAATTAACCCTACAACAGGCAAAGGTTTTGATGATTTGGATGCCTTGATAAGTTTACTCACACGGTACGATGCCGCGGTGGGCGGGCCCTTACAGGCAAAGAGACTGAGAACCGGCCCCGGGGGCCCTAACTCAAGCATTGCAACCGCCACCGTTGGCCCAGCACCGCACGTTGCTGGCGTCGGACAGGACTGGACAATCCCCTACTACAGTCATGAATTTGGGATGATGGCAGCTGCACCGATGGTGGCAGCGCCAATCCAGATGGCCCATGGTTACCCTGCGCCGCTCGCCACGGTCGCCGCGATCCAAGGCGCGACTCCTTATCCCCGCAGGGATGGTTTACCTCCCGAGTATCGGAGGGACACTAGAGTTGCCTTTCCCCTCAACAGAAGCTGTTACGCGTGCAATACCCCTGGCCATGAATCTTGGTTTTGCCCACTCAAAAAACTTAGAGAGGACCCTAACGCCTATCTTAATCAACAACAGTGGGACATCTTGCAACACATTGTGAAGGCCAGACAGGAGGTAAACCAGCCTGCTCCACCAATTCCAGGTCTGGCTGGTGATTTGCTGCGGCGACGGGTAGGAGGGGGCCACAACAACTTTAGGTCCCTCGGTGTGGGAGCAGCCCCTATGCAAGGGTGGACAGCACAGGGTGGGGCCGGACGGGGACGGAGAATCAGAGGACGGGGCCGTGGACGGGGCCGGGCAAGGGGACGCGGTAGGCCATGAGTGGAGTTAGAGAAGGAAACCTCCACACTTTTGTTCCTTGGGAATCTTTTCATTCTTCTATCGAGCAACGTTGTTCTGAGTTTTTGCATTGTTCTTTTTCTAGAGGCCCCTTTGACAATACCCTACCCGATGGAACGTCTAAACCGACATTTGTTGCAGTACCTATAGGTAAAGCGGAGGACACCTTATCCACTTTCGCTCGTGAGCAACAAGCAAATAAACATTTAAGTGCTTGTTTTCTAATGGGTAGTAAAGTGGCGAAATCCAAGGCAGTGTACCCATGGCTAAAAGGCATGAGAGTTATCCTGCAAGGTACCAAGGGACCTGATGTCCCCTACTCCTATGTAGTTTACCATGCCGGACCCAAATTTAGCGTATCTTTTGCTCAAGCTTTTTCAAATAGGCATTTAGCAATGCTTTTTCATGTTAACTGTACTGGTGTGAAGGGCGTCGCTTTAGTCGATACCGGGGCGACGCACTCGTTCGTCAGACAAGACTTCCTAGCTACTCTCGGAGTGAGGCTGTCAAAGAAGTGTGTGGATGTCCAGCTGGCAGATGGACAGACCATGCGCTCGGCGGGGACAGCTAAGCTCAGGGTGCACTTATCTCAAACATATGTGGAACAGAGGGATTTCATTGTCTGCGAAACTCTGTTGGATGGGGTGGACTTAATCCTTGGGGAGGATTTTCTGAAAGAAAGAAAAGCGTTAATTGACTACAATCATGGCGCAGTTCATCTTAAACCGCCTCATTCCTCACACTACATTACACTCCTCAACCCGCTGCCCCCTAGTGAAAGAGGTACCTTACCGGCGCAAAAAGTGAATGTTATAAGTGAGGGTCAAGCTAGGCGGGCTATGCGAAAGGGTTGTCCAGGGTTTTGGGGGGTTGTGCGAGAGGCAAGGAGTGGACAGGACTCAGTTTGTGCAACACACTATCTCCATAGGGTTGCAGTGGCAACTACAGAGGGGGATAATCCTTGGGACGAAGACAGCGGAGCCACCGGCCTAGATTTAAACGAAAACTCCCGGCGTGTTATTGAGGGTATGACTGACAAGCCACAAGACTTGAAGCAATTGTTGTTAGAGTTTTTGGATGTTTTTCCAGAGAAATTGCCAGATTTACCTCCAGACAGGGGCATCTTGCACACTATACCTATGACACCCGGCCATACGCCGCCCTGTCGCCCCACTTATAGGTTGGCTGAACCAGAAGTGGCGGAGTGTCGGAGGCAGGTTGAGGAATTACTAGCACAGGGTTTCATCAGGCCGAGTGCATCACCGTATGGTAGCCCCATATTGTTTGTGAGAAAGAAAGACGGAACATTCCGAATGGTTATAGATTACAGGGCAGTTAATAACTTAACAAGGAAGGACAAATATCCGTTGCCACGGATAGACGATCTTCTGGACAAGCTGCAGGGTTCAAAGTTCTTTACCTCTTTTGATCTCTTGTCAGGTTACCATCAAGTGCGATTACATGAATCCGATGTTCCCAAAACCGCCTTTAGAACACCCTTAGGTTCATTTGAATTTTTGGTGCTTCCTTTTGGTCTCACGAATGCTCCCTCCACGTTTCAGAGACTGATGAACAGTGTGTTTCATGATTTTATTCGAGAAGGTTTTGTTGTGGTTTACCTAGATGATTTGTTGGTATACAGCAAGTCCAGGGAACAGCACTTAGAGCACTTAACTCGCATCCTTACTCGGCTGAGAGAGGAAAAACTTTATGCAAAATTATCCAAGTGTGAGTTTTTTGCTGACGAGTTGCGGTATTTGGGACATGTCGTGGGGCGCGACGGCATCAAAGTTGACCCTGCCAAAGTTCGGACTATTGTGGACTGGCCAACACCCACGGGGAGCACGCACGTACGACAATTCTTGGGACTAGCCAACTACTTCCGCAAGTTCGTCCCGGGTTACAGTACGCTCGCGGCCCCCTTAACCCGGCTCACTGGCAAAGTTCCTTGGACGTGGGGAGAAGCTGAAGAGCACGCGTTTCAAAGTTTAAAAGAAACTTTGTCCAATGCTCCTGTACTAGCACTCCCAGACAGTAGCAAGCCTTTCAAAGTGATCTCAGATGCCAGTGACTATGGGGTGGGTGCAGTACTATTGCAAGAAGGTAGACCTGTAGCATACTTCAGTAAAAAGCTTAGTAATGCCGAACGCAATTATTCCACAACTGAGAAAGAGCTTGCAGGTGTGTTGTATGCCCTCAAGGAGTGGAGGTGTTACTTATTAGGGCAAACTTTCACAGTTGTTACGGACCATCGCGCGAATAGTTTTTTGCAAACCCAAACCCTACTCTCACCCAGACGGGCGCGCTGGGCGGAGTTTCTACAGTTATTCGACATCCAATGGGAATATGCGCCGGGATCCACTAACCCTGCTGACCCATTGTCTAGGAGTCCTCACTTAGCCGGGGCCCACGTCCGAGCCCTAGCTCGGGCCCAGGCTGGGGTTCAGGCGTCGGTTCAGGCTAGGGCAGGGCCCCTGGGGGAGCACTCTCCCCCTGTCGGAGTAGGAGCGATGGGGGTTGGGGAGGCTGCAGACTCCACCACCCTACCCACGCCGATGGACGGGTTGAGGGGATGGGGAAGGGTTTTAAGTGAGGCATATGAGATAGATGATTGGCTCCATCGTAAACAAAATCGCCGCAAGTTAAGCTTCCATAGTGGCTTGTGGAAGCGCGGTGCGCGCATTTACGTTCCCTCCCACCATATGAGTTCTGACGGTGTCGAACGTAACCTTCGTAGAGAAATCCTGGAAAATTTGCATGGACCACCTATAGTTGGTCATCCAGGCAGGGACAGGACCCTCGAATTAGTTCAACGTTCCTGGTGGTGGCCAGGGATGGCCTCAGATGTGGCTGACTTTGTGGCCCAATGTGACTCGTGTCAGCGTGTCAAAGCCCCAGCACACTTACCTGTAGGGTTACTACACCCTCTAGAAATACCTGACAGAAAGTGGCAATCAATGTCTATGGACCTAATCACTGGACTGCCAAGAACTAAGGAAGGATATGACGCTATCTGGGTTGCTGTTGATAGGTTGTCAAAGTATGCGCACTTCGCTCCGACGACCACTGACGCAAGTGCAGAAGTGATAGCTCAACTGTTACGGACCCGGGTTTTCACCTTGCATGGGTTTCCCACTCACATTGTATCAGACAGAGATCCTAGGTGGGTGGGTCGCTTCTGTCAAGAGCTCTTTCGGTTGACCGGTTGTCGCTCTGCGCTATCTACAGCGTTTCATCCGCAGACCGACGGTCAAACGGAACGAATTAATAGGATTTTGGAGGATTATTTGCGTCATTACGTCACTGGAAGACACAACGACTGGGATAAACATTTGTGTGAGGCTGAATTTTCTTACAACAACACTTTTCAGCAATCAATCAACACTACTCCATTTAGGTTGACTTTCGGTCAGGATCCCACGATTCCCTTCCAGGAAGTCTATGAAGGTGTGACATCTTCTGTACGTGAGTATGTACCGGCAGCAGCAGAGTTTGTACGAAGGATGAGATGGGATCTAGAAAGAGCGCGGACATGTCTCAAAGCTGCGCAGGACCGCATGAAGGCATATGCGGACGCGAGGAGAAAAGATGCTCCTATTTTAAAAATAGGCCAACCTGTCCTCCTCTCAACAAAGAATCTGAAATTCAAGCATACTCGGCAAGAAAACTCTTACCTCGGTTTATTGGGCCTTTTCCCATCGTCCAGGAGGTATCATCGGTAGCTTTCAGAATTAGGCTTCCAAAAACTCTGAGGGTTCATGATGTCTTCCATGTTTCTATGCTTAAGCCTTATAAGGAAGGTGGGACGGTACAACCTCCTCCTCTACCTGAGATTATTGATGGAGAAGAGGAGTATGAGGTCGAGGCTGTGCTAGCTCATAGGGAACGAAAGTTACGAGGTCGAAAAACTGCGCGAGAATATCTTGTAAAGTGGACCGGGTATCAGGATATTCATAATACTTGGGAGCCAGAGGATAACTTAGAACACGCCAGGGAGGCGTTACAGCGGTACTGGGATTTAACCACGGAGCACAGGCCGGAACAAAAAGAAAAGGTGGACAAGAAACGTAAAGGACGTGGTAAAAATGCTGAGAAGCAGCGGAAGCGCGCTAGGCGCGCTTAGTGCTCTGGCAGGTCGGGTCGGCCCCTCGGTGCGTCCTTGGGCCACCTTGGAAGCTCTAAGCTTGGCCCTTAGAGTGTACCCTGGGGGTATCCCAGTACTAGAGCGCACTCGGATGAATAGGACGTAAGCGGGGTAGAATGTCTACCTCAGGTGCGTGCGGTGATGACCGCTCACCCTGGACAGGACTCGTCGAGGTAGGGTGTCGTCCACCTCGGGTGCATGCGGTGCTGACTGCTCACCCTTGTCAGGTTTCGGACGTCAATCATGTAATGTCGCGACATCCGTGCTAGCTCGCGCTGTAGCGTAACGCCCGACGCAGATGGGTGGCCCCACTGCCGTTGGGTAGAATTCCTATTGGACAGGACGGGCGAATTTATGTATGGACGGGACAGATTTTACATTGTTATACGGACAGGGCTGGACAAGACAGGACAGGACAGGGGTCTGGCTTGGGCTGGGGACGCCAGACTAGTACCCGCGGACAGGACGTGACAGGACCGTACCTCTGCCAAGTGTGTTAGGTGCGTAGTGTAGTTGTTTAGAGTGAGTCTCCCTCTTGGCCGTGACGTCCAAGCTAAGGGGGGGAGGGTGTAACAGGAATAGTCGCGTGTTATAGGAAAATGACCGGACCACGAGGATTTGGACCTCCATATAGGTCCCTTTGTGAGTTATGTTCCTCCACGCCAAGAAGTGGCTACTTCACGCGCCAAGGGAGTGACCCCTTACTTGACAAGGCGCATTGGCGATGGAGACAGGGACACACTTAGAACAGGATAGAATAAGGCTTTGGCAGAGGAAGGACCGGGCCGGACTGGACGGGTACTGAGGTGGAGCCCAAACAACTTGTAACCATTGTTTTCGCATCCTTTGGCCGTTTCTACTGTATCATTAAGTGTGTGGCATGGCGGTCCGTCGGCCTGAGTGGCCGCACATTTTGTAAGCAATGGGAGGTGGCCGGCCATGATTTGCCGCAGGTCAAACGTGCAAGACCCCCTTCATCGGCCACTGGGCCGCAAGGCAAAAACTAAAAAAAAAAAACCCTGCCTGGAAGACAGGGCGAGCGAGAGGCTTTGTCAGCATGTCTGCCTTGTTCCTTGCAGACTCCACATAGCAGAGTGTAACCTGCCCCTTTGCAATAGCTTCACGTGCAAAGTGGAAGCACACTGCAATGTGCTTAGTATACTTGCTATACAGTGGGTTTTTCAAGTTAGCAATGCACCCCTGATTGTCACAGTATAGCTTCACTGACCAAGGAGGAGTTCCGATTTCCTCCATGAACCCACGCAGCCAGTTAAGCTCCTTAATAGCCAGACTGGTTGCCATGAATTCTGCCTCTACAGTGGAGGTAGCAACTGAGTGTTGCTTCTTACTACCCCAGACCACAGCACTGCCAAACACTGATAGCACATACCCCGAGGTAGAATGCCTACTGTCAATATCGCCAGCATAATCTTGAATGACCTTCTTTAACGAAGTGAGACGTGTAACTAAGATTTATAACAAGCTAAGCAAGGGTTTCAGGCAAGGGTGACACCGAAGGTAGAAATCGAAGTTCCAATCCGTTACAAGTTCGCAGCCCTCCTCACGCAGGTCGTCCGAGTCTCCAAAGAACAATATATAATAAACAATGTAGAGAATGCTAGATGTCTCACTCGTAGCAGCAAACCCAAAGACAATGATCGCCACCCGAGTTCCTAGTCCACCTATGCGCGGATCCGGCTACGTCGTCCCTCTACGAGATGCTCTCGCGAGCATAACGATATGGATGACGAGAGGAGACCCACTAGGATATTACAGTCATTTTCCTACACACAAGGACCGCGAGATCTACTCGTTTCCCAAAGGGCACGAAGAAACATGAACTACGCGCACATCCTACGTGAGACGCGTCGCGCTGACGCGGCACCTCACTACATACTCCCCCCCATATTCCTGTGCGTCCCCGCGCTGAAGGCAGAGCGCAACAACAAACAGACAAGACAAACAAAGGAACAAGACCTTCCAACATGCGGAGACTCAGACTTAGACCTACGGGCAACCCGCCTCCCGTGTTGCCAGACCCCAGCCGAATGCTGCGTATCGGGGTCCCCACCATAATGCAATAAGAACAAGGATCAGGCATGACTAACAGAACAAAAGACAAAACACTGAAAGAAAAACGAAAGTCCACATGATGAATAGCCGAAATGAGACACAAGGGCAGAGCTAAAAGTCCAGATGTCCAAAAGTCCAGAGTCCAAGGGGAGTCCAAGTGCCACATAGAGTCCAGTATTACGCCAGTATTGCACCATATTGATCAGGTGTGGTAGTGAAGTGAAAAGGCCATACACCTAATGTGCACAAAAATCTATCCAGGTAAGGGACCCATGGTCAACCCTACCGGGTAAGGCAGCCTTACCCTAGCCTATCCAAAGTCCATATGGCCATACAGAGAGACCCCTCCAAGGAGGGCCAACCGGTCGACGGGACCCTAAGGGTGGACCCTAGGAGTCGTGCCCTTGGGAGGCAATGGCGGGAGCCCGTGACTCTCTCTGTATTCTTCCACTTTCTTGTGGCAACGCGTGAAATGGTTGAGTGGCTCCCAACCGTCCTCGCTGGGATCGTGGCCCTTCCAGCGGACGAGATACTGCAGATGAGGGGACCCGTCCGGGTCGTACAGAGCACCGCGGTCATTGGTGCGCGGCTTGTGATCCAGAATGGTCTCAACCTCATACTCGATGTGATTGTTGACGAGGTGCGGGGGTGGCGGCGGCGTGCGCACGCGGGCGCCCTCTGCAGTGCGGTAGAGGGTGAGGAAATTCACATTGACTACGGGGTGGTAGTGGTCGTAGCCGTCGGGGAAGTCCAGACGGTAAGCATTGGGACCGGGCGAGTCAAGGACCTTGAAGGGTCCCACGCGGCGAGGCGCAAACTTGTGTGGAAGTTTGCGGTGCACTGCAAAGAAGTCCCGGTCCACCAGCACGAAGTCACCAGTGGCGAAGGTGACCTTGCTACGTCGCCTATTCGCATAGGCAGCCTGACGGTCTTGGGCTGCAGCCAAAAACTTTTGTGCCCGTCGGATGTCTGAGCCCATCTTCCGCACAAAGTCATCCGCACTCCCAATTCCAGTTTTGCCCAAGTGGCCATTCGCAAACGGCACGTTTGGATCTTGGCCATACGTGAGCCGAAAGGGTGTGGTGTTTATTGAGGTTTGCCATGCGTTGTTATATGCGAATTCTGCTTCAGGCAAGTAACTATCCCAGTCCTTCCCATGATCCGCCACATAGTGTTTCAGATAATCTCCCAAGATGCGGTTTGTCCTTTCGGTTTGACCATCCGTTTGAGGATGGAAGGCAGTTGAAAGGGCAGGTCGACATCCCGTAAGTTCATGTAATGCCTTCATAAACTTACTCACAAAGCGGGGATCCCGATCAGAAACAATTTCCTCCGGATACCCATGATACATCCACACCCGTGTCCTTAGCAATTGTGCTACAGTATAAGCATCAGCATTCATTGTTGTAGCAGCAAAATGAGCACACTTGCTAAGCCTATCCACAACAACCCAAATCGCATCATGTCCACTTGGGGTCTTTGGGAGGTTTGTAATAAAGTCCATAGACACACTTTGCCACTTCCTTGCTGGTATTTGTAAGGGGTGAAGAAGACCAGCAGGCAAAGTATTCCGAGCCTTGACTCGTTGACAAGAGTCACAATGAGCAACATAGGCTTTGACATCCTCACACATTCCCGGCCAATACCATTCCCTTGTGACAAGCTCGTACATGCGAGTTACTCCAGGGTGACCAACATGAGGTGGATCATGTAAAGCTTCCAAAATTCCACGTCGTAGGTTCTCCACGACAAGTTCCCCATCCTTCCTTTCCTCAAACAATGCAGGAACATATTTCCGTCCATTTCTCTCCCAAAAGCCTCCCTTTAGACTAACCTTCCTTCTATTCGCACGCGCTGCCAACCACGGATCGTATGTGTAAGCCTTCCCAAGTTTTCCAAGTAGGGATTCGTACCCATCGGTCTCGCGGGTAAGCTCACTCGGGCTGGCCAACCCGATTTGCTCCATCGTGCCGAGGGAGCTTGGGGTCTCGTGAGCGGCCCCGGGAGCGTGACCATGGGGACCTTGCGGGCCCGAGCTGTGAGGGTACCCTCGACATCCCGGCTGGAGGGGATGAGGGAGTCCGGACTGGTGCGCCGACGCTTGCGCCGGAGGGCAGCCCCGGCCACAGCAGCCCCATTGTCCCTCCCCCCAGGTCCAGGGTGTTGAGTGAAGTGACACCTGGAGAGCGGGTCCGCAATGTTGGTCTTGCCCGGTTCCCATACCCATTCAATCTCAAACTCCTGCAGGCGCTCGGCCCACCGAGCCCTCCGAGGACTAAGCCCCACCTGTTGACCCAAGAAGGTGTTGCACTTGTGATCCGTCACCACCGTTACTGGCTTACCTAACAAATAACACCTCCATTCCGTGAGAGCATACACTACAGCCAATAACTCCCGTTCCGTGGCACTGTAGTTCCTCTCGCTTGCTCCCAACTTTTTACTGAAATACGCACAAGCCTTCCCATCTTGAAACAGCACAGCTCCCACGCCGTAATCGCAGGCATCGCACACTACCTTAAATGGCCGACGTACGTCCGGGAGTGTTAAGATAGGGGCACTTACCAAAGCTTCCTTTATGTTGTCAAATGCTTCCTGTTGTTCCTGTCCCCACTCCCAAGGTGCTTTTGCCCCAGAGAGAGCTGTCAATGGGGTTGCTAGGATACTGTAGTTCTGAATAAACTTTCGAAAGTAATTAGACAACCCAAGAAACCTCCTAACTTCCGTTACGTTTGTGGGCGTAGGCCACTCCTGCACCACCTTGACTTTATCCATATCCACTTCCAACCCATTTTCCCCAATGATGTGTCCCAAGTATTTCAATTGGTTTCTCAAAGAAAGAGCATTTGACAAGTTTTGCTAGGAGTCGGTGTTCGCGTAGACGGGTGGAAACTCTGTCCAAATGCAGAAGGTGTTCCTCTTCCGTTTTGCTATCAATGAGCACATCATCCAAGTATACAGCCACAAAGCCTTCCCTTATAAAGTCGTGAAAAACCTCATTCATAAGCCTTTGAAATGTCGCGGGCGCGTTGGTCAAACCAAAGGGAAGTACAAGAAATTCGTACAAGCCAAAAGGGGTCCTGAAGGCAGTTTTAGGCACATCCTCCTTGCGAAGTCGCACTTGATGGTACCCAGACAACAAGTCCAAGCTCGAAAACACCTTGGCTCCCTTAAGCCTATCCAATAGATTGTCAATTCTGGGGAGAGGGTACCTATCCGAGATGGTATTTTTATTCAGGGGACGGTAGTCTATTACCATACGCAAACTTCCATCCTTCTTTCTAACAAACAAAACAGGTGATGCAAATGGTGAGCAACTTGGCCTGATCAATCCCAATTTTAACAACTCATCAACCGTTTTTTCGCATTCCGCAAGCTCACTTGGAGCAAGACGGTACGCGGGCCTATTGGGGGGCCGATGTCCTTCTTCCAAATTTATTGTGTGAAACACTTCCCGCTCCGGGGGTAACCCCGGGAGTTGCTTTGCAAACAAGTCCTCATTTGCAAGTAACAAGTCCTTTAGGGCATGTGGCTTGCCTTCCAACATGTCATTTATTTGATGAGTGAAAGTCATACCCGTACTACTGGGGGGTTTTTGTGACGACGGGGGTGTCGTCCATAGATTGGTCGGTGTCCGCCAGGTCGGCCTCACTTGAGGCGTCCTCCCCGGTGATGTCCACCAGGTCAGCGTGCTCATTCACAAGCACAGTATACAAACAAACCTTCCAAACATCTTGACCCTTCCATCCTTTTCCATTCCTATCCTTCCTTCCTTCCTTCCTCTCTTGTGCTTGTAAACCCCAAACAAGTTTTGGCCCCACTGGCAACGATGAATTTGCGTGTTTTAGGGTGACCCACTTCCCATGATGTCTAAATTGAGCAGCCTTCACACAAAAATCAATTGAGACTCCTCTTTCTTCCATCCAATCCTGCCCCAAAATCATGTCCACCCCATCAATCATGGCAGGGCTTACAATGAAGTTGTGACGGGAGGTTACACCAGGCTTGAGTGTAAACGACACATCTACCGTTCCTTTCGTATCGGACACACTTCCATGAGCAACAGTCACGGATATGCATGCGGGTTTGTATCGCACCCCTAGCCCTTGCAAAGTATCATTTTTAATAAACGAATGAGATGCCCCACTATCAAACAACACTGAAAGGTTTTTCCCCTTAACATTCGCAGGAAAGGTCATAGCTAGCGGAGAGTCAGTAGTAACACTTCCCATGGTGAGTGTGGGTCTTTGGGGAACCACACAACATACAAAAGAGAATGGGTATACACTAGTTTGACCATTCATGTCCACCGCCTGTCCCTTCCTTCCTGAACACACTTCCACAATCCTTTCTTGCATACGGTGAGCATAGAGACTCTTACTTTTCCAAATTTTCCTTCCCACAATGAAACAACAAGTGAGGGACGGGTTGCACCTTTGTTCCCATAAAAACTTGGAAATCTCAGATTCAGCCTTCCTAACATTTGGCACCACAAGGTTCACCCCTTCCTTTCCCAAATTGGAGGCCACAAGAGAGTGCAAAACATGCAAGCAAGTGGCATCCATGGCTTCAGAATTTACTTTTGAGGATTATGCCCCGGCCCTTTTCCCTTCCAATGTGCTCCCCGGCCACCACGGCCCTTCCACTGCCCACCTCGAGCTTGATTAGAGGGGAAAGGAGGAGGTGGGGGCAATTGACTGTCGCGCCTGCTCTTCCTTTGCAAGTAGTCCCGCTTGGCCTGACATTGCCATTGCTCGTGACCAAAGTTTTTGCAGAAATAACACTGGCGCTCGGAGGGGACGCTTGTCCGAGAATCTAACTTCCCACCAACGTTGTGTCCGACGGCTCCAAGCACAGGCCCCTGGGTGAATCCCGGAAAGTATGCCGGCGTGCTTGTTGGAGTCCTCTTCACAACGTTGAGAACCTTCCTTCCTTCCTGTCCCCTCAGCATCCCCCCTGATTTTAAGTTGCTTTCATATTGCACCACATAAGTGCACAATGAGTCGAGGCTTGTGAACCTGACACCAGTTTGAGGGTTAACTGTGCAAGCAACTCTAATAGGAGCATTCAGGCCTTTGAGGAACATATATATTTTATCATTTTCGCAGATGTCGTATTCGGTTTCTACATCACTCAACAAGGTGATAAACCTTTCTATGTATCTTTCAACGCTTTCTTGCCCTTGATAAACATGGTCTAATTTTTGCCGGGCAGCCATAACCAAATCTGTAGAGTCGTATCGATTTCCCATAAAATTTTTAAAGTCTTCCCATGTTGGCTCTGTCTGACCTCCTTCCCTTTCCTTCCTTTTGAGGTATGTCCCCCACACCTTTGTAGGTCGCTCCTCCATACATTGCAGCGCGACTGCCACCCACTTGTCCCTTGACACATTTGAAATGTTCACATATGATTCCACCTTACTAGCAAAGAATTGGAAGCTTCCTCTTTTTCCTGTAAACATGGCTGGTGTAGGCACACGCACGACGTTAGTGGTGGATGATGTAGTGTTGGGATGTAATTATAGTCAGACGGAGACGGAAAGGCAGATTCGATGATTACATTCGCTGATCTTGAAGTCTCTTGTATGCACGTTGCTGAGCCGTCAAGACCAACCCGCTGAAGTAACGCTCGGTAACGAGATATCAAATGACGATCGCACTGACCTTCGATTGTACCGCCGCTGCTCGGAACGAGACCTCGAGCGCGGTTACATCTCCCCCCACCTCAAGTCTCTGGCCGTCCTCGGACAGACCATACTGCAAGCATTATACAACTGCATGCTGTCTCAACACAACTGAGCTACAATGATCCCTGTGGTACCACAAGGGCCCGTGTGGGTGATCACTCAGCTATCCAGTACCTGAGTAGTGACCAACTACTCCGCCATGAAGGAACAGCAGTGAGGTGATCAGTCTCCCAACTACCCAACAAGACGTGGACTGGTGACGATGCCCGACTCGTCTGGACCGCTCCCATAAGCCATGGTCCTAGCAACTACCACGAGCTGCTCTTGGGGTTAGCGTGTAAGTGAGTAGCAATGGCATCCGTGGGCACGCACACACACCCGTCGGCTGATGAGACCCTCCAGTGGACCGGTACTCATCGACGCAGGGCTGCAGTCCCTGTACGACGCTGCCGTTATATGCAAGGTCACTGACCTGCTTAGGATGACCCATCTGATGTGCCCATTCATATGCAATAAGGAAAGTCAACGCGTTCCCCGTTACGCGTTACTCCTTTCATGCTGACGGTACAATTACCGTATAGCTGCTTTTGGCCTCTGGGCTCCCCCCCCTACCTCAAGAGGGGTGCCGGCCAGGCTAAGGTGGGTGTGTAGGTCACTTCAACCCATTCCTTGCCTTATAAGCTGTCAACATGGCACGGGTCTCCGCATTATGAGCAAAGTTGGATACGGGCTCCCAGGAATTATCGCTGTCTGGGTATCCAACCCAATTCACCAAGTAGAGGTATTGGGGTTTGCCTTTGCGAGACGGATCATCGTGGGACTTCTTCGCGTTCACATGACGACACCTTACCTTGTGCCCAACGATGTCCTCAACTTCATAATACATGTCACCGTCGATGACTGGGGGTAACGGAGTCGGCTGAGGCATCTCTGTGCCTGGCTGCTCGGGTGGCTTGTACGGCTTGAGTAGACTGACGTGAAACACATTGTGCCAACGGAGTCCTGGCGGGAGTTCCAACTTGTAGGCAACATCACCCACTCGCGATAGCACAGTGAATGGACCGACGAACTTTGGCAAAAACTTGGTGCTGAGCACTGAGCGTCGACCGGCGTTTCGTGTCGATAAGAGAACCTTGTCTCCTTCATGATACACAACTTCACGTCTGTGCTTGTCATACTGCTTCTTCTGGCGCTCTTGTGCTGTCTCAATATCACCACGGGCTTGCACCCATAACTTCTCACGTTCATGTGCTGCTCGCAAACATGCTTGAGCTGCCCGAGTCTGCTCTTGAATACGCTGACGCACAGAGCTGGCTTCTTGTACTTTGAAGACGTGTGCTCGCGTGTTAGGCACTACTTTCGGAAGTAACGCCTCCAAGCCCTCCACTGCTGTGGGGTGTCGACCAAAGTTCAGGAAGAATGGTGAAGCTCTGATGCTCTCTTGGTATGCATTGTTGATTGCAAATTCTGCACTTGGGAGGTACTTGACCCAATCATCTCCCTGAGGGTTGACGTAATTGCGTAGATAATCTTCCAATATGCGATTCATGTGCTCTGTCTGTCCATCGGACTGTGGGTGGTACGCTGTCGTGAGACACTGCTTGACGTTCAATCCACGACACCACTCACGGAAGAAGTTACCCGTGAATCTGGGATCACGATCAGTGATAAGCTGCGCTGGTTTGCCATACAATGCAAAGACTTGGCTGTAGAGCTTCTGAGCAATATCCGTAGACGTCACTGTCTTATTGCATGGAAGAAACTTTGCCATCTTCGTTAGCTTGTCGACAACAACCATGATGGAGTCATAGCCGGTGCTCTTGTCGACTGGAAGATCAACAATCAAATCCATCGTGATAGTATCAAAAGGATTCGCTGGTGGAGCAATAGGCTGCAAAGGCCCTGCTGGTGCCTGATTTGAAGACTTATTCCGCTGACAAAATTCACATGTCTCGATGTACTTCTTCACTTGGGTGTACATTCCTTGCCAATGAAAATGCCGTTCAATAAGATCCTTGGTCTTGGTCAAGCCGCCATGGCCTCTGCATGGTGGGCTGTGATAATTCGAAATGATGAGCGTGCGTAACGCTAAGTCGTGGGTACGGATATAACCAATGATTCGCCGCGCTGGATGTACCATATGCCATCATGCTGTACCATTTTACTGACGTTGTCAGGGTTGGCATAAAATGAATCTGCTGCGTACGATGCGCGTAGACGAGACACGAAGTCATTAGTAATAGACGGTCCCGCAGGGATCCGTACTGGATCAAAAACTGCATCACGCGGTCGAGCTGCTGTTTTCTGCTTCTTGCTATGATGTGTCGTTGCCCGCGCTTGAACGTCCGGGTGGGTCCCCTGTGGTGGGACCTGACCTCCCATGTGGGTGGACTGAGTCCCCTGTGGTAAGGCCGGGTCCCCCGTGTGGGTGGACACCGCTCCCTCGACCACGCTCCCCTGTGGTAGGGACGACTCCCCCCGTGTGGGTGGAGCGGGCCGTGAGAACCCAGTTGCCCTAGCGCGAGTCGTAACTGCTGCTATCTGAATGCTGTCATTCATGGCTTGCAACAATGCTGGTGATCTGCTCAAGGGATCGCGACGTTCGTGCGACCCGGCTCATATTTCCATTCCAAGTGGAAGCGTGACAAGAATTCATACCATCTGACTTGTCGTCTGGACAACACTTGCTTGTCTTGGAAGAAGGTATTCGGGTTGTGGTCTGTAATGATGATCACTTTCTCTGCTCCCTCAAGGTAGGGGCGCCAAACTTCCAAATTGTAGACCACTGCTCGAAGTTCTTGCTCTGTCACACCATAATTTTTCTCTGCCGGCGTGAACTTCTTGCTATTATACGCGATGGGGCGTCCATCTTGAACCAATACGCCGCCCATGCCGAAACCACTTGCATCACTGATGACTATGAATGGCTTATCAAAGTCTGGTGCCTTGAGCACTGGTGCTGTAGTGATAGCATCCTTAAGACCATTGAAGGACATCTCGCAGTCAGGTGACCATTTGAAGGGTGTCTTTGGCTTGGTGAGGTTATTCATGGGTGAAGCTATTCTCGCATATCCTTGAACAAACTTCTTAGCGAAGTTAGTCAAGCCCATGAACTGCCGCATGTCGTGCACGTCGGTTGGTGTTGGCCAATTTCTGATTGCTTCGACCTTGGAGTCATCAATCTTGATGCCCTGTGGACCAACCAAGTGTCCAAGAAATAACGTCCATTCTCGCAACCAGGAGCACTTCTTCATCTTGGCGTACACCTGATGCTCTCGAAGCTTCTGGAGTATAAGTCGAATATGCCGAATGTGCTCCTCAAATGTCTTGGAGTATATGAGAATGTCGTCCATGTACACGAGTACGAAGTCGTTCACATATTCCGAGAAGATCTTATTCATAACTGTCTGAAATGTGGCGGGGGCGTTGGTCAACCCAAACGCCAAAACTTTGAAGTTGTACTGCCCGAACGGTGTACGAAATCCTGTCTTAGGGACGTCCTCGTCATTGATGCGAATCTGGTGGTAGCCTGAGTGTAGATCAAGTGACGAGAAGTAACTTGCATTTCCCAGCATGTCCAAAGTATCATCGATGCGAGGAAGTGGTGCTCGATGCTTGATGGTGGCTTTATTCAACTGCCGGTAGTCCACTACCATGCGCAAGTTGCCATCTTTCTTATTCACGAAGAAGCATGGAGCTGCAAAAAGGCGAATGTGAATGCTCGATAAGTCCCTTCTTCAGAAGTCGTTCAATTTCTTCCCACACGTAGATTCTCTTGGCTACGATCATGGTCATTGTCCCTTGGGAACTCATTGATTCTGACGCCACGGCTGTCATTGCGATAACCCTCACGGTGGTAGGTGTAGCGTGGCAAGTTCTGTCCCTGAGAAGAGTAGCGGTCGTCGTATGAGCGCTTGTCACCTGCAAAGCGATCACGTGCTCTGCCGCGTGAGTCTCTGTCTCTTCTGCCAAAATCAGTAAATCTGCCACGTGTGACAGGCTGGGTGCCACGTGACTCTCTCAGCGGATTCACCCAGCTCGTACGTTTCAAGAACTCAATGATGTCATCAAGCCGAGGATCTTCATGAGTTGAAAACTGCCCTTCAAGCTGATTGACGATGTAGCGAGGCAAGGCCTTCTTCAATGTTTTCACTAAGTCCATGTTGGACCTCTTGTCTGCAATACGAAGTGAAAGACTCCAAAATCTGGTGAGGTAGTCGCCGAGGGTCCACGACCCATCCCAAGATAATTTTTTCAAGTTTTGAAGTAAGCGAGTGCACATCCTCATAGGAGAAAGCAAACTGTCTGCACAAGGCGTCATGCATTTCTTGGAAGGTAGGCACTCTGTTCAAGCTGGCTTGCAATGCATCAATGGCGATTCGGGCATCGCCCTCTAACTTGCTTTTCAATAGTAGACCCCACTCTGCACCTGGGGTGGGTAGAGTTCTCTTGGAGAGCAATCGTAGAGCTGCCTGAAAATCTGATAGATAATTGTTGACACGAGGACCACTGCGTTTGCCATTGTAGTTAGGTAGAGCTTGCACATCTCTGAAGGTAAGGGTCTTGCCCTCTGTGCCAGTACCTCTGTTGTCGTCATGTGCTTGGTCGTCGTGACGATCATAGTGACGGTCATAGTCGTCTGGTCCCCTGTCATCACGTCTGGGGCGCCGCTCCTCACGTCTGGGAGGAGGGTCACTGTGGTGGCAAAGGGAGAGAGAGAGAGAGACGAGACACCAGTCAGGTTAGAGCATTCAGCGGAATCTGTTACAAGCCGGTCAGCACCGGGACTTCCTTCGACGCCAAGACGCGTGCCACTTTCCAGAGCTTTCATTTCAGGACCCGGCAGCTTCCTGCCTGAAATCCTGGCATTGGACCTGGCAGCTTCCTGCCGTTACAACTTCCCCCTCCCCTACATGGGAGCGTCCTCGCTCACATCAGAGCAGTCATCACGAGCAAGACTCTGTAAGGTAAGAGTTCTTCAAGCAGTGTACATGCCGTCTACACTCAAGCAACAATATTTTTTTACACACATAGCTTAGGCGACAAATTTGTTGAGCCTCCAATGGTGAGGTACGCCAGGGTACGTCAGTGAGCTTTGTTCATCATCATTCATTGCTTGAAATTGTCATGGCGGGCTTCAAAGTGGATCGCTGATCTACACTTAACATCATGCGCGCGCTATACAGCTCACCGTACTGAACTTCCCACTTGTATAACAACGGGGTGACACGCGGGGAGCAACTAAGCCCTTCTCCCTCCCCCCGGCGGGCAGCCATGCTATACCCGCAACAAACAAGTGCAGGAAAAGATCGCCTCTCCGTGTCTAAGTCCGCCTCTTCTTAGGCGCAGTATTCGTAGTTGCTGGGGCATGCGCATTACTTCGCTTCTTAGTACCGTTGCCTGCAGCCGCGACACCTTGCGTGCGCTTCCTTGTACCCACCTTCTCATTGAGAGCGCGACCAGCCCAGTACTCCTGGACAACCTCTTGGGCATGTTCTATTAATCCTGCTTCCGGTTCCCATGAGTTACGCTCAGGCCCGTAGCCTTTCCTTTTTACCAAGTATTCTTTCTTCGGCGCATGGTGCGCAGCCTTCTTCTCTCGATGCATCAAAATACACTCCACCTCGTATTCCCAATCACCATCAATCCAATCTGGCGGAGGTGAGGGAGCCACATTGACACCCTTATGATATGGCTTCAACAGCGACACATGAAACACATTGTGAATGGTGTACTCATCAGGCAACTCCAGCCTATATGCAACAGCGCCAATCCTAGCCAAAACCTTGAATGGCCCAATGAAACGAGGCAAAAACTTCTTGGTGCCAGGATGCTTCCAACGAATGTTCTTAGTGGACAAGAGTACTTCTTGCCCAACTTCATACTCAACATGTCTGCGCCCCTGGTTAGCATAAGTGCGCTGCCTATCTTGTGCCTCAATCAGGTTGCGCTTCGCTAACGCAAGATCATCTTGCAACTTTATAGCAAATCTTTTAGCCGACGGAAAAGTGGTCCCAGAAATCACTGCAAACGGCTCAATAGGATCCTCCCCATACACCAACCGGAATGGAGTTGTGCGAACGGATTCTTGATAAGCATTGTTATAAGCGAATTGTGCGGCTGGCACATGCACATCCCAATCATGTTGTGTAGGACTAACATAATGCCGCAACATGTCTTCCACAATGCGATTCACACGCTCAGTTTGGCCATCAGTCTGTGGATGATAAGCCGTTGAAAAGACAGACCTCGTGCCCAAAATTTTAAACAACACTTTAGTGAAGGCACTCGTGAACACCGTTCCGCGATCAGTCAACACCTCTTTAGGCATACCGTGCAGCTTAAACACACGATCCACAAACACATCAGCAAGACCTTCACCAGACACCTGATCAGTTGTTGGGATGAAACGCGCATATTTAGACAGTCTGTCCACAACCACAAGGATAGCATCATTCCCGTTCACCGTTTTGGGTAAGTCAGTAATAAAATCCATGGAGATGCTTTCCCACCTTCGTGAAGGAATTGGTAGAGGCTGCAGCAGACCAGCTGGCAGTGAGGTATCCACCTTGTTGCGCTGGCACGCATCGCAAACGCGAAGAAAATCTTCAACACCTTCCCTCAGCTTCGGCCACCAAAAATACCGTTGTATTTTCTCCAACATTTTAGTCCGGCCCACATGGCCTGCCTGTGGCACTTCATGGTTTTCTTTGAGAATGGCTTCTTTGAGCTCTTTATCTTTACCATCTGCCATTTCGGGAACATACATTGCTTTTCCACGGAACCAGTAACCATCTTTAGCGACCAACTTCGCTCTTTGTCTTTTACGCCCATCCCTTAGAAGATGATCCTTCTCATACGCGGTCCGTATGCGGTGCAACCAGTCTTCCCCCTCGGGGCACCACATGGTGAACCCATCCGGGCACGCGTCGCCCGAGTCACTTGCTGCTCCAGGGACCACCCCACCTAATGGCGGGGCCGTACCGCCTCCAATGGAACGCGCCCCCTTGCGCGTAAGTACAGCACACCTAATACGATGACCTATGCCGCGCCCCCCCATCGCGGCCCTACGCTGAACAGAGCCCCTAGGAGTGTGCACCAAAGAACTAACGACGAACGCTGGATTCCTACTCAAAGGGTCCGCAACATTAGTACGACCGGGCTCATACTTCCACTCTATAGAGTACATCTGGAGCAACTCCGACCACCTGGCTTGCCGAGGGCTCAAAACCGATTGGGACGGCAAAAACGTGTTTGCTGCATGATCAGTGACCACTTCAAAGGGTTTCCCCAGGAGATAACATCGCCAATCAGTCAATGCCATACACACTGCAGCCAACTCTTGCTCGGTGACATGATAATTTCTCTCAGCATCAGAAAATTTCCGGCTCATATAGGCACATGGGCGTCCATTTTTCTCAAGCACAGCACCAACACCATTCTTTGAGGCATCACACACGACCCGAAACTTAGGCGCATCCGGGGAGAGATCAGGGATTGCCAACACTGGGGCATTTGTGATGGCCCACTTCAACCCATCAAAGGCTTTTTGACATGCATCAGTCCACAGCCAAGGGACACCTTTTCGCAATAAGTGATTCAACGGGGCAGCAAGTTGACTATACCCTTGCACAAATTTCCGCGAAAAATTGCAGAGGCCCAAAAACTGTCGTACCTGAGTGGCCGTCGTTGGTACGACCCACTTCATCACTGCTGCGACTTTATCCGGATCAATCTTGATTCCATGCTTCCCCACAATAAAGCCAAGATAGCGTAGTTCAGGCTGACAAAAAGAACACTTCTTTAGCTTCACAAACAATTTCTCTTCACGTAGGCGCTCGAAAACTTTTTGCAAATGCTCTTTATGCTCTTCCTCGGTTTTAGAGAAGATCAAAACATCATCAAGGTACACTACCACAAAGCCTTCAGCCACAAAGTCATGGAATACGCGATTCATCATACGTTGAAAAGTAGCGGGGGCATTTGTCAAACCGAAGGGTAGAACTTTGAACTCATAATGGCCAAAAGGAACACGGAAAGCAGTTTTGGGAACATCTTCCTCTTGCAAGCGAATTTGGTGATAGCCAGAGAGTAAATCAAGACTTGTAAAGCACACAACACCTTGCAGTTTATCAAGCAACTCATCAATCCGCGGGAGAGGATAACGATCAGGGACAGTAATGCGGTTTAACGCACGATAGTCGATAACCATACGCAACGTGTCATCCTTTTTCTTCACAAACAGAACAGGGCTGCTAAACGGACTGCAACTTGGTTGAATCAATCCCTGCTCAAGAAGTTCAGCAACCTGTCTCTGTGCTTCTTGCAACTCAGGCAAAGCTAAACGGTAACCAGGTCGGGATGGAGGAACATGTTCACTATACAATGGGATAGTGTGGAACAGATGTCTGTCAGGAGGTAGGCCTTCTAATTTCTCAGAAAAGACATCACTGAACTCAGCACGAAGATGTTGACAAATGGGGTGATTCAATCCACTTTTATCAGAAGGGACATCGGCCTTGTTTGTAGGCTCAAAAGCAGGTTCGAACTCTTTAACACCATGATCATAATCGCTATGCCCTTCGTTACGCGCTTCGTTGCCCTCTTGCCTATCAACATGTTCATGCCCTTGCTCATCCGAGCGTGTCTCGTTATCATGCCCTTCATTCTTGCTTACCATGCCCACAAACACTGGACAGCCTTGCTTCATACAGCGCGCCAAATGCCTCGCAGAGATGACAGTGGACTTCTTTCTAGCGCTCTTAGCAGTAGCAGAAATGGACTTAACAATCACGCCTCGCCCTCTGTTCCAAAATGTACACGTATCTTCCGCTACATCAACCTTGGCCTTATAGCGCTTAAGGAAATCCATGCCCAACAAGACATCACAGTCACCAGCCAATTTTGGTAGCACATAGTAAGTATGCACACAAGGCAAAGACTTGAAAACTGTTCTCAGCTTCACTTGATGCACCACTTTTGCAATGTCACCCGTGGCCACTTCCACTTCCAATTCATCCACTTGTTGCGGGGTTATGTTCACTTTCTTCAGAAATTCTGCCGAGATGAATGAGAGTTCTCCCCCGGTATCAACTGCACAATCAGCGGTTGCCCCTGCAACCATACCGCGCAAGACCATTTGCGCTTCGGGGTGTTCTTTTCTCACCATTGATATACTGGGCCTCTTCTTGTCATACCACACTTCAAAAGACCACGGAGCCACAATTTTCTCTTCCCCATGCGCACTTTTCAAAGCTACACTTTCGTTGCGCCTCCCCTCCATAATTCTCTCTTTACTTTTTAAAAGGGGAGCAACACTTACTGCCTTAGCAACTCGTTTGGGCAAAACAAAATAAGCGCCAATCTGACGGGCATTCTTCTTCAGGGCATTATACTCGGAGAGCACTTCATGGGCTTTTTCGGGCTTAAGCACGAACGCATACACATGACCATCTTGCAGGTTCACTTTGGGGGTATCTTCACAAACAAGGATTTCAATTCCAGGGCCCCATTCCAAACAAACATGAGCAGCCACAAGTTTTGAGAAAGATAAGTCTTCATACCAGCCAAAGCGCCCACGCCCACGAGAGGATCCACGCCCACTCGGTGCATTGCCGCGACCAGAATTTGGGGGACCGGCGTGATGTGCTGGGGCTTGCGGTACCTGCGCAGATCCTTGCGAGAACCGGGGAGTCATAGGGCACTCGGACTGCTTGTGGCCAGGGAGGCCACACCCATAACAAGTGAGGGGCATGGACTGGGATGGAAAAGACCCATGATGAAAACCGGGGACATGGCGATGATGCGAGCGATCACCGCGATCAAAACCGCGACCACGAGCACGAAACCCACGAGCCTTAAACACACCGCGCGGACGACCAAACCCACGATCGAAACGACCAAACCCACGATAAGCATGGTGATTCGAAGGAAACATATCGGAACCGCGCGAACGAAACCCTTCAGCGACAGTATCATCGAGCCCATGAGCGATCTGGTAGAGCTCCATATACGAATCGAAAGCACGACCAGTTTTGTGGTTAATTCGACACTGAGAATGCAACGATGCACGCAACCCATTCAGAAAATTCGTAACCTTCTCATTCTCCGTGACCTCCCCACCAGGCATGGAATTCAGGTCGGCAAGAGCGGAGTTAAACGCCAAGGCATACTCCTGAACAGACTTCGAACCTTGACGAACCCCCTGCCAGTGGCGGCGGGCCTCCGTCACCCCTACATTCTTGTCATAAAAATCAAACAGGAATTGCTGAAAATCTTCGAAAGTAGGGGAAGGATGGGTTACGACATACCAGGACCAGTGACCCTGAATGCTTGTAGAGAGAAATGAGACGCCAACGCGAAGCTTTTGCTGGTCATCGTTGATTCCCTGTGCCTCAACATAATTCTTAACAATAGCAACCCAGTGCCTAGTGTTATTTCCCGTGAACACCGGCGGCTTGCCTAACGCATTAGACGGAAGCTTGTGCGACACCGCAGGATCACGAGCAACCTCCGTCATAAAAACCTTTCGCGCATAACTTGTAGCCCAGACAGGACGAAAAGCAGCAAGAGCACCTATTTTTAGAAATTTAACAGTAGCGACATAAAATTGGGCAATCGAACTAATGATCAGATCCGTATGATCGCCGACATCGTAGTTATCGCGCGCCACCTCGACCGTACACTTCGCCATCAGTTCATCAAAATCCTTCTTACGAAACCTTGCGTAGTCACTATCAAGCGTGAGATCCAGTGCATCAAGCTCGGCAACATCGCTGGCCGCCCCCAACTTCTCACAATACGACGTAACCAACGTGGTGAAAGTAGCTGCCGACATTATACCCAACAGGTAGATTAGCAAAACCTTGCTTTACTCGCCGACACCACCTTGTGGTGGCAAAGGGAGAGAGAGAGAGAGAGAGATGAGACACCAGTCAGGTTAGAGCATTCAGCGGAATCTGTTACAAGCCGGTCAGCACCGGGACTTCCTTCGACGCCAAGACGCGTGCCACTTTCCAGAGCCTTCATTTCAGGACCCGGCAGCTTCCTGCCTGAAATCCTGGCATTGGACCTGGCAGCTTCCTGCCGTTACAGTCATCACGTAGAGGCTGGTCATTTCGTAGAGGAGGTTCATCGCGTCGTTCAACTGGAGGCATTCCTGCATTGCCGTAATCCTCGTCGTGATAATCATCATCATTCTCATCATCATCATCGTCGTCATCATCATCATCATCACTTGGTGGACCATCATGCATTGCCCCTCGAGCAAAATGACGTGGGGCTGATCCCCCTTGAAGTTCCTCTTGATTTTCTGACACTTCTTCTTGATTGGCGTGTGAAGCATTCTCATTATCAACATCAGGAGAAGATTCATCTCTTAGTTGCGTAGGTCGAGGTGCGATGAAGACTCTTCTTGTGCGAGGAGACACTACTGGGCCCCTCTGAAGAAACATTCCCAGTGTAGTAGTCGTCACAGCTGGAGTTCTTGCCATAAAAAATCTTCAAATCATGATTGATGGCTGAGAAATCAATGGCTGACTTCTTACCTTCGTTGTAGCCTTTCAAGACGGACTGCTTAGCCGAGTTGGGCAAGAGTACCCATGGAGCCTGTGGGAACTCGTCTGGTTTCATGAAGAGGGCTGATTGAAGAAGATGTTGTGTTCCTCCTTGCAGCCACGAGCTGGGGATTCCCATGGCTTGGTAGATTGCATTGGAGTGATACTCTGAAGGCGTCGTGCTGTATAGTAGAGCTGGAGGAATATAAAACTTGCTGGTCTCATCTGGAAAATTTAAGTAGCAGTCCCAGGTGTCCTTACTGGCAAGTGGCTTTTCTCCAGGAGCTGTCATGTCAAGAGCTGTTTTGTTGATGACGACCCAAGTCGATACTTGCTTAGCTGGATCAACTTCCTTGAGGCAAGATAAAGTCGAGGAAGTCATAACCATCCATGGCGCATAGAATTTTCCCACTGGCTGCATTAATCATATCTGTTTCCTTGAACCAATAAGGCCAATGTTCTGCGAGCTTCTGAGCCGAGGCGTAGAAGAAGAGAAGTTTATCCCACTGCTGACGAAGGATCTGCCCATCGAAGTCGCGCGCGTGAGAAATCATGGCGTCATTCACATTATTTGAAGTCTCGGTGACAAGGCGATTTGGAACCCAATCTGATTCGTAGAGTGACGGGTTGATGGCCTGCCAGATGGACTGTTTGGCGAGCAGATGCTTTCGTTGAATATCGAGGACTTTTGCCTTCAAGACTACGTCGTCTCTGAAGTCAAATAATTTTGCAGTCATGATGTTTTCTGCCGTAGGAAGGAAGCCGAAGTTGAAGCTCTGTAGACATCTGGTAGATCGAATTCGTTGGACCCACTCATTTTTTGAAATCGCTCACCCCTAGACCGATACCATATGTAGTGTTGGGATGTAATTAGAGTCAGACGGAGACGGAAAGGCAGATTCGATGATTACATTCGCTGATCTTGAAGTCTCTTGTATGCACGTTGCTGAGCCGTCAAGACCAACCCGCTGAAGTAACGCTCGGTAACGAGATATCAAATGACGATCGCACTGACCTTCGATTGTACCGCCGCTGCTCGGAACGAGCCCTCGAGCGCGGTTACAGATGACGTCGGCTTGGATGCTCGTTCTCCCTCCAAGGCCTCAATCCGCTTCAATAACCGTAGAATTAGGGATTCAGTCTTATTTTCTTCAAGGGTGTCTTCAAAGGAGTGGGTTTGGGTTTCGTTTTGGGTGTGGTCGGTTTGGGCGATGGGGCCAATTGCAATTCCGTTTCGGACTCGTCTTCCAAAAGATCATCGACTTCAATACCTTTCTTTTCCAAACCTTCCAAAACTTCTTTTTCTTTAAGAGGGAGACCGGAGTACTTGCTTCCTTTCCGTTTAACCGCCATCATATTGCAATGGAACAATGCAATTACAACCTTCCCTACGTCTCCCTTCGGTTCGAGGCTCTAACCGCCTCGCCGATACCAATTTAACAAAGTGAGACGTGTAACTAAGATTTATAACAAGCTAAGCAAGGGTTTCAGGCAAGGGTGACACCGAAGGTAGAAATCGAAGTTCCAATCCGTTACAAGTTCGCAGCCCTCCTCACGCAGGTCGTCCGAGTCTCCAAAGAACAATATATAATGAACAATGTAGAGAATGCTAGATGTCTCACTCGTAGCAGCAAACCCAAAGACAATGATCGCCACCCGAGTTCCTAGTCCACCTATGCGCGGATCCGGCTACGTCGTCCCTCTACGAGATGCTCTCGCGAGCATAACGATATGGATGACGAGAGGAGACCCACTAGGATATTACAGTCATTTTCCTACACACAAGGACAGCGAGATCTACTCGTATCCCAAAGGGCACGAAGAAACATGAACTACGCGCACATCCTACGTGAGACGCGTCGCGCTGACGCGGCACCTCACTACACCTTCTAACATAGGGCCTTTCCCTCCCAGCACTAAGACACACTCTCGAGTAGACTGAAGATACCTCAATACCCTCAAGCCCTCATTCATGTGGGCAGTGGTGGGAGCGTTCCGGTAACGGGACAGAACACCCACAGCCTGAGCTATATCAGGTCGAGTTGTATTAGCAATATACAACAGAGACCCAACAAGCTCACAATATCTATGCCCGGGAGGCAGTGGAGTCCCAGACCCAAAGCTGGTCTCACCCACTGTAACCTGCGGCATCCCAGACATCACAAAGTCTTTACTCATGGGAGTATCGAATGTACGTGACTCAGCACTCACCCCAAACTTCTCACACAGTGCATCAATGTTAGGCACGCAGCTCAGTGATAGGCACCGATTCTCTCTATCTCTCAGGATCTGGCAGCCCAAGAAATCCTTGACTTCACCAAGGTCATGGATCTGTAGCGCGCGGCAGGCAGACTCCGCCAGGGTTAGCCCCGTCGGATGCCAAGCGGTACATTAGGCTAGGCGTAGCCTCTTTAGGCTTCGCGCTAGCACATACGGTGTGGCGCTCGGGCCACACCGGCACTTTCATCGGTGCAAACAATTCGGACAACTTTACATTTGGTGCCCCATATCGGTCACTTCTGCTTTGATTGGCTTGACAAACTTTTTTTAAGCATCTTTGCTTTTCGGTTTGGGGTTGCGCTCCTTTGTTTGGGTTTAATGGCTCTCGTTTTGCCGCCGATCCCGACCGACCTCGTCCCTTTGGTGGGCAAACCTCCTCGATACACGCTAAGGAGGCTCCCATACCCTGGAAATACTAGACCTTATTGTTCATATCTGAAAGAGTTGGATATTGAGGTGCCAGATATTCCAGAGGGTGTTGACCCGGCCGACTCGACTTCGGGTTATGACTGGAAGGGCTTGCTTTCCAAGGTTTTTGACTTTGAGACTGCTGAGGAAGCTCTTGAGTGGGCAAGGCTCGGCATTGTTGAAGTCATCAACGATTTGAAAGAGGCTCGGGCACTTATGACGGAGTGTGCCGATTCAGTTCGGCACCCGTCCTCTGAGGGCGACGATGGCCTAGGCCTTGCACAATGTTCCAAAGATTTAGTGGAAGCTTCCACTATTTGGGCAAAAGTTGTGTGGAGGTATTGGCTTTGGTGCGCTGCGGCGCGCGCTTTTTATGCTCGGATCCCGAGTCATGTCCTACACGACAGAAGGGTGACCAGCATAGAGTCGTCTGTCCAGGCTCTTAACACTGATATTGGGTCTTTGGGAACCCAAGTTGGCAGCCTCGACGGCAAGATGGACGCGATTATGCGTTTGCTGCAAGGATCGGGGGGGGGGGGGGGTGGGGGACAAGGTGCGTCTCCCTCGCCTATGCATTTCGTTGCTCCTAAAACGAGGCCTCCAGCGCCTATTTTTAATGGAAGCAAGGATGGGACTAAGATAACAACTTGGTTCGAGCAGTTTGCGGCATACGCGGCGTTGTTGCAGCTCACTCCTGACACGCTTGTGGATCACGCATCCTTGTGTCTTTCTGGGAAAGCAGCTGAACAATGGGCTTTGATTAAAAAGTCTTTGGCTTTGCATGGCAAGGATGTGAAAGACTTTGATTTGTTCAAAGCTGAATTGTTGGCCAACTTTGTCGATATGTCAGTGGAAGACACCGTGCGATATCGTTTGGCGCAACTTAAACAATCTGGAACAGTGGCTCAATACTATACTGCCTTTAGGGCAATAACAGTTGAGGCAGTCACATATCCAGTAACTGGGCCTGAAGCTTGTGCAGCTTTTCGGGCTGGCCTAAAACCCGCTCTACTTGAACTCATTATGAAGGATGCCTCGGTAAGGCGTGAGATGAGCAATGTGGAGGCGGTGGTGAAAGCTGCCAAAGAGGCTGAATCTTTGTTGGCTATGCTTTCAGGTGTCTCCAAGGGAAAGGAGAAGGTCTATGGGGACCGCGAGGAGGGAGAAGTACCTCGGGACCGTGGGACCAAGCGTCCCGCCCATAACCATCCCAAGGGAGCCACACGCCACTTGGGCAAACTTCAGAAGAAGTACGGCCTAAGCCAGGACAGGCGAGAGGCGGCTGGGAAGCTGGCCGCTGGCGTCTGTTTCGAATGCAACAAGCCCGGCCATTTTGCATTCGAATGCCCTCTCAAGAAGGGGTCTTCTGGCAAGAAGACAAGCCCCGGCGCGGGACCTTCTAATGCTTGAAGGTGTGGGCCTTCGCTTGGCGATGTAGGCCCTGCATGTTTGACGTCTATTCATGCATTTGCTTGTCAAGAAGCCGTGTCACAGCTTGTGATGGTGTTTCCTGCCGAGGTGCAGGGGAGCAAGGCCACGGCGATGCTGGACTCTGGAGCTTCTTGCAATGTGGTCAGTGCAGACTTTGCTAAAGCCCTTCACTTGGAGATTGTGCCGCCGAAGGGGGATTCTTTAAGCATTAAGTTGGCTGACGGGAGAACTGTAAACCATATCGGATGTGCTGTCTTAGACATTGTCATCCAGGGGGTACAGTTTGCTAAGGTGTCGTGTCTTGTGCTAGACTTTGCCATGGATTGGAATGTGCTGTTGGGGACTCCCTGGTTAAAGACATTCCGTGCAAATCTCATGTTTGAAGAGGACACCGTTAGGGGGTATACAAGAAAGAACAAGCCGTTCGTTTTGCGTTGCCCGCCTAAGGAGGAGAGGCCTTTGAAGGGTTCAGAAGTGGAGGATGTGCCTAGATTGGTTTTGTCTGCGGTGCAGGCTAGAAGGTTAAGCAGAAAAGGCTGTCAGTCCTTTCTGGCAATTGTAACCGATCTGTCTACCGATCCGAATGTCTCCATTCCTTCTCCTAACTCTCCTGTTGTTGACATACTCAGTGAATTCCAAGATGTTTTCCCTGAAGATGTCCCGCACCTTCCGCCTGAGAGGCAAGGGGTTAGACACACTATACCCTTGAGCGATCCACATGCTCGTCCACCGTCTCGTCCGTTGTACCGGCTTTCACGTTTAGAGTATGATGAGGCGTTACGCCAGACAAAGCTATTGTTGGACAAAGGGTATATCCAGCCGTCTACATCACCCTATGGTGCGCCCATTCTTTTTGTGCAAAAGAAGGATGGAAGCCTCCGGATGGTCATTGATTACCGAGCTTTGAATCGACAGACGGTCAAGAACAGGTATCCGATGCCTCGTATCGATGATACTCTTGATCAACTGCAGGGTTCTACAGTGTTCTCTAGTCTTGACCTCACGTCTGGCTATCACCAGATCCGGATCACAGATGAGGATATGCCAAAGACAGCTTTCAGAACACCCGCGGGATTGTTCGAGTGGCGGGTTTTGCCATTTGGGCTGACTAATGCCCCGGCCACGTTTCAAACTGCCATGAATGCTATCTTTGCTCCTTACCTGCACAAGTTTGTGCTCGTGTACCTTGATGACATCCTCATCTACAGCAAGTCCATTGAAGAGCATAGGGAGCATCTCCGCAAAGTCCTTGAACTGTTGCGGCAGCATAAGTTGTATGCTAACCTAAAGAACTGCTCTTTCGCCAAGGATGAGCTGGAGTACTTGGGCCATTTAGTCTCAGCCGATGGGATTAAAGTGGACCCACGTAAGGTGGCTTCAGTTGCTAATTGGAGCACACCGAAGAATGTTGGCGAGTTGCGGTCTTTCCTGGGGCTGGCAACTTACTTTCGCAAGTTTGTTCGCAATTTTGCAGCACTTGCATCGCCACTGTACCGACTCCTACGCCAAGGTGTGACCTGGGTATGGAGTGCTGGGTGTGTTCGGGCGTTTACCGAGATTAAACATGCCTTGACACATGCACCTTGCTTAGCGTATCCTGACTTCTCAAAGCCGTTTGAGGTCCATTGCGATGCGTCTTTGGCAGGGTTGGGGGCCGTGTTGTACCAGGAGGGTCGCCCAGTTGCCTACGAGAGTCGTCGCTTGACTCCCGCTGAGGTTAACTATCCTACTGGGGAGCAAGAACTTCTAGCTGTGGTGCATGCATTGACAGTCTGGAGGTGCTACCTAGAGGGGGCCCCTGAGTTTCGTGTAGTCACGGACCACAAGGCTATCACTTATTTGGACACTTTGCCTACTTTAAGTAGACGGCAAACCAGGTGGGCCGAGTTCCTTTCAAGGTTCAATTTTCGCATGGACTATGCCCCCGGAACGTCCAATGTGGTGGCTGACGCTCTGAGTCGGCATCCGTCCGACTATGAGGCTCCTTGTCCAATCATCAATGGCGTGGTGATTGGTGGGTGTTCGCACCCGGCGCACCGTTGTCTGCCAACGCTCTCTCTTTGTGCCTTGGTTGGCACTATCCGCTCTGCGGGGGAGGGGAGTGCTGCGGCCGGGGTTGCTCTGTCTTGGAAGGACAAATTTGTCCAGGGTTATACTCAAGACCCATGGTTCCAAGATAAGCAGAATGTTGAAGGTCTGCTAGACTTTGACGGCTTCCTTCTAAGGGAGGGGAAGGCCGTGGTTCCGGATGCTTTCGGGCTGCGAGCTCACATCCTCAAGGAACTGCATGATAGCCCGTATGCTGGCCATCAAGGAGTGAAGAAAACCTTGGCCCTGGTAAGGCGCCATTATTGGTGGCCTACCATGCTTGCTGACATCGAACGTTACGTGCTAACGTGCCACTTGTGTCAGAAGAACAAGGCTCGGAACACTTTGCCTGCGGGGTTGCTGCAACCTTTACAGTTGCCGCTGAATCCTTGGCACACGGTGACTATGGATTTCATTACCCAATTGCCTAGGACTGGCAAGGGTCATGATGCCATTTTCGTCGTAGTGGATAAGCTGACCAAGATGGTGCATCTTATGCCCACAACCACCAAGGCTACGGCTGAGCAGACGGCTAAGCTGTACGTTGACAATGTGTGGAAGTTGCATGGTGTTCCCAAAGTGGTGGTGTCCGATAGAGATAAGCTCTTCACCAGCCACTTTGCTAGAGCTTTGTGTCAATCCATTGGGACTCGACAAGCCATGTCAACAGCCTACCATCCGCAGACGGATGGGCAGACTGAGCGAGTGAATCGAGTGCTCGAGGACATGCTACGCATGTATGTGGCCAAGTCCCAGGATGATTGGGATGAGAAGTTGGTCTGTGCAGAATTCGCGATCAATAATTGCGATCACGAGTCCACGGGGTCCTCGCCGTTCTTGCTGAACTACGGGTTTCACCCCCACCTGCCAGTCGCGATTCTCCCCAATAGACGGGTACCTGGTGCGTCTGACTTTGTTCAGGGCATGCAACGCCTCATCAGTGAGGCCAGGATGACCCATCGGGTGGCCACTGCGAGACAAGCGCAGTATGCCAACACCAAACGAAGGGACGTTCAATTTGGTGTGGGGGACTGGGTCCTCCTCTCCTCAAAGAACCTCCGTTTCAAGGTGGGCACGCCCAAGCTCCTCCCGCGTTGGGTAGGGCCGTTCCAAGTCGTGAAACGTGTGGGTACCCAAGCTTATGAGCTTGACCTCCCGGCACGATGGAGGATTCATGATGTCTTTCATGTCTCCAACCTGGAACGGTACCGGCGGGATGGTTCGATGCAACCCCCACCACCTGCAGAGGTGCTGGAGGGGGAAGATGAGTACGAGGTGGAAGCCTTAATGGACCACCGTCGTGTCAATTCACGTGGCCGTCCCAAGTATGAGTACCTTGTCCGCTGGAAGGGTTACTCGTCAGAGCATGACACCTGGGAAGAGGAACGGAATTTGACAAATGCTCCCAATGTTGTAAAGGGATACTGGGACACAGTCAACGCACGGGCACCACGAGGCGGGGCACGCCGTCGTGGGCAGGTTGACTAGGGGAAACACAGCAGCACGAGCCTGTCAAGCTGCGTCACCGGGGGGTCGTGGTTTACCCATACGTTCGCGTGATCACAGAACGTCCCCTGACTTGGTGGCTAAGTGTCGTCCAGCCCCGGCCCCTACTATCCGCCCTGAAGCTAGCAACTTCATTGCTTCTTCATGGGAACCTGTACACGTGGAGTGTACATTTGTTCACGCCGACGACTGCCCTTTGGGCCCCGTCACTGCGGGATTCTGGTCTAGGCGTACCATAGAGATACCTCAGGCAAGTGTACACCCAGGCTGCGGTCTGGTGTCTGGAGGAGACTCGCCGGCTCAAAGCGTGATGTATAGAAGTGTGGCAGTGACCTTCTATACGCCTCTGCCTGTGACTGCGGCTTGCTTTGGCAGGCCTCCCGGGAGCTCGGTCACCTAGGAGGGGGAGAATGTAGCGCGCAGCAGGCAGACTCCGCCAGGGTTAGCCCCGTCGGATGCCAAGCGGTACATTAGGCTAGGCGTAGCCTCTTTAGGCTTCGCGCTAGCACATACGGTGTGGCGCTCGGGCCACACCGGCACTTTCATCGGTGCAAACAATTCGGATAACTTTACAGGATCTTGAAGCTTGCCAACAGCTCCTTTTTCACCCATTCTATCTCTTCCGCACCCATTGCCACAATCAAAAGATCATCAACATACACAAGCATGTATGACAGCTCCCCATCCTCGTGTTTCTTTATGTAAACTCCCGCATCGCTCTTACACACTTCATATCCCATACTCAGCAGCTTCTCATTCAGGGTCTTGTGCCAAGCCCTGGGAGCCTGCTTCAGGCCATAAAGGGCCTTACGCAGTCTGCACACAATGTTGGGGTTGCCATTATCAAACCCAGGAGGCTGTGTCACATACACCTCCTCCTCTAATTCACCATTCAAAAAGGCGGTCTTTATATCCACCAGGTGAATTTCCATGTTCTTTGCTGCAGCAGTTGCTAGCAAAGTCCTCCTGGACCCATAGCTACTGGTAGGTGCAAAGACCTCATCTACATCAACTCCAGGAATCTGTCTACAGCCCTGGGCTACAAGCCGAGCCTTCAATCTCAACACGTTCCCATGTGCATCAGTCTTCACACAGAAGATCCAATGCACAGGGATCACCTTGTGTCCCCTGGGTCTCTCAACGTACTCCATCACCTCGTGCGCATCAAGAGAATCTTGCTCCTCTTGCCATGCCTGGCGCCAGAATTCCCACTAAGGGGATCTTTGCGCCTCCCTGAGGTTTCCAGGGACTGGCACCTTGGACCACCTCACCCCAGGTATCTGACCCTTTACAGGATTCAGATTGTGATCATGCACAACATGGCTATCCTCTCTAGGCTCACACGCACGTGCTTCCACCACTCTTTCGCTCGAGGTTACTGCGTTACACACCTCTCTGACTCTCTCCCACTCTGCAGGTGTCTGTAGCTTTCTCTCCTTGGAGGATTCACATGCTGCTCCACTCAATCTGGGTCTTACATCACTCATCATGTCCCAAACGCACTCATCACTCAAAGGCGCAGCATAATCTGGCACTGTGCGACACCCTGCAGTGTGTCTCTCATCCACGCTTGTACTCTCACAACACACCTGTGACTCCCCAGTGTGTCCCTCACAAGCACGCAGAGCCTGGCCATCTGAAGACTCCCTTTGTCCATCAAGTGTCTGATTGGAAATCTCCAAACTGACCTCTCTTGCCTCACTCTCAGCGCTTACATGATCAGACATGCCCTCCAGCCTGGCCAAGTCCTGTCCATTAGGCTGAGCTTCCGTTGCTTCCCCTGGGCAAATGGCCTCTGACATTCTCCTATTCTCTCCATCACTCACATCTCCATCATGTTCCACAGTGACCTCAGCTGCAGCCTCACGTGCTGCTACTCTCTGATCATACCGTTGCTGCCGTGTCAGCCCGTCTTGCCCTCGGACACCCATGGCTCCAACTTCCATTCGAACAGATTCTTGCACATTATTCAAACGTTGCAGGTGTGACTTGGTCTCCTGGCCTCCTCGCGCCAGGTTCTCCATGTGTCCGAGTACGGACCAGCTGTGGCCGGACTGCGTATGGCTCAGCTCCGAGGAAGTGGGCTCCCCGTCCACGTTGACACTTGTAGTCTCAGAATTCTCACAGGGGTTGATTGCACATGGGGTATTTGCACAGGGGGTGGTTGCACAGGGGGAGTCAGGTCCGGACTGCTGCACGTTGACCTCTCGGTTGCAGAGAGGCTCAGGATCATCTGAGTCCCAAAAAGACAACTGACCCAAGGACTGCTGGCCCTCCTATTGTACAAAAGGCAAGGCAAAGGGCTGCTGGACTGCATTTGGACTCACAGCCCCACTCTGTCTGCGCCCCTTAAGTGCTCCAGAAAGGTAACGTCTCTGCTTTCTTTCCAAATCCCGTTTCCCACATAAATTCTATATGCCTTTGACACACTGGAATACCCTGTGAAGAGACCAGGGGAGGTCTTAGACTCAAACACTCCCCTTTGGTGATCAGGTATGTGCACATGTGCTAGACAGCCAAAAGTCCTGAGCTGGGATACATCGGGCTTTACCCCATGGAAGGCTTCATAAGGCGTCTTGTCACGTCCAGTCACAGGTCCCATATTGTACAGGATGCAGGCTGTCTCCACTGCTTCCTTCCAGAGTGACTGTTTGGCAGCTGCATGCAACATGAGTGTTCTGGCCTTCTCCTTGATTGTTCGGTTCATCCGTTCAGCAACGCCATTTTGCTGAGGCGTGTATGCTGCAGAGGTCTCAAGTTTAATTCCCTCCTGCGTACAGAAACCCTTCAATGTACTGTTGAGGAATTCTGTCCCCCTGTCAGTACGAATGCACTTAACAGAGCGATTCAACTGCCTCTGCCAAAAAATCAGGAGGTCTCTGACTGCACTACTGATTGCATCCTTGGTTTTTACTGCCAGGGCTATGACATAGTGCGTAGCCTCATCCACAATCGTGACAAAGAAGCGCTCCCCAGTAATAGCTGTAGGGGAGATGGGGCCAACTGTGTCCAAATGAATTCTCTCAAGGGGCTTAGTGGCTGCTCTGGAACTGGTTCCAAAAGGGGGACGACTGTGCTTTCCTTGAATGCACGCTTCACATGAAGAGTGACAGTTTGCGCAAGGGGAGAGAGATACAGGGATGCCCAGGACCAAATCTTCAGACTGCAGTCGCCTCATATTAACCTCCCCTGGGTGCCCCAGTCTACTGGCCACAGTGCTCTCAATCTGCAATCATGAGCGACTGGTGCTCTGGCTGTGTTAACAAACACAGAGACAGGGTTTCTGACTGGACTGACCTTCTGCAAGAAATACAGGCCATTTCTCTGTGCAACTGAACAAGACCAGTTTTGAGTGCCACGCATCCCAGTGTAACTTCCCACACTGTCTGTCACAAAACTAGCCCCATCACGTATAGCAGCTGTCACTGAAATCATATTAGCTGTAGCTGAAGGAACACAATGCACATTGTGAAGCCACAGGGGTTGCTGTTCTGCACTGCTCAAGCACAGGGAACCAGTTGCAATTATTTGTCCCGTGGCATCTGATGTAGCCATATGCAAAGGAATGGGATTTCTGTGCAGGGTGGGGGAATTTTAGCAGGGACAGATCATTGACTAGGTGGATGGTGGCTCCACTGTCCACCAGAAAACTTCTCGCTTCTGGCATGACGCGTGTTGTTGTTAAGACATTCAGAGAAAGCATGGCAGACATACCAGAGGGTGGTGGATATTCCCCGGGGAAAAAGTTGTTGCCGTTCCCCCTGCCCTCCGGAGGTCGAGCCACTGCAGCCGACGCTTGATTTTGGAATTGCGGAAGCAGATTGGCCATTGCAGCCATGACTTGCTGTAGGTTCTGTTGCATCTTCTCGTCCGCCTCCTTCTTGAGGCAGTTCCTCTCAAAATGGCCTAGCTTGTTGCAGTAGCGGCAGCGCCTGTTGTCACGCCGGTCCCGTCCCTCCACCTTGGTCGATGAAGCTTGGCCCCCCCTGGCCTCCAGCTTGGGTCTCCTGTGGGCTTGCAGCTGTTGGTGTGATGGAGTAGGCTGGTGTGATGGCTGCCCTGGCCACAGGGGTGACTCTGGGGACCTGGTCGTTGAAGCCCAGTCCCTTGGCTGTGGTGGAGATGATCTCCCACAGTCCCTCCAGATCCTTCCCAGCAGATGAGGAGAACATCCCAGTCTCCTTCGCTTCCTCTGGCAGGCCCTTGATGATTGCCAGCTTGGCTTCTCTCTCCATGATGGAGTGCCCATTCCGCTTGAGCGCATGGAAGAGTGCCACCTTCCTGTTGTAGTAGTCCTCCAACGTTTCTGTCTCTCCAATGCTGGTGTGTAGGAGCTCCAGCCAGCGTGCTGTTACCTCCTGGTCAGCCCCTCCAGTAAAACGCTCTCGAACCCACCGGTAGGCATTGGCTTTCACTTGCATTGCAGCCAGCTTGGCACCCCACGCCTTGGGGACGCTCTCAATCAGCATTAGGAGCGCTGCTGCATTCTCCTCTGTGTCTAGCATTGGAACTTCAATGGCTGCCTTGCACCTTTTGAGGCCACAGGCTGCCACATATGCCAGATCCCAGAGTGGAAATTCCACTCCCTCTCTGTCCAGAGTCACTGGACATTTGACATTCGTGGTGACGACGCCACCGGTTTTCGTCATTGCGATGCACATCTCTCCACTCTGCGCAGTGGAGTTTGCTGGCTGGCTGGGTGATGCACTGATGGAGGAGCAGACCCAGCTGATCCAGACTCCGTTGCAGTGCGCTTACTTCTCGTTTTCATGATCACTTGTCTGCTTCTAGTTTTCATGATCAAGCCAGTTCTTCACTCCAAGCCTTAGATGACTTCCCCTGGAAGCACTTCTTCCTAGCTCTGACACTGAGTTGATCAGTCCCAGAAGTACTTCTGCTTTCCCAGCCCAGTTGCTACTGTACAACAATTCCTTCCAGCACTACAGAAGGAATAATTTTACGTGACTAGCTCGATATGTTTGAACGGCCAGACCTCACTCGTCAGTGAAGCTTGCAGTCTCGAAGCAGGGTCCGAAACCCCTTTTCTCCCTGGAAATCTGTCGTGCGCCACTGCAAGCTCAGCTTGGAAAGCGTGGGCCCATAACCTCAAGCATATCTGCTTGCGGCGTCACCTGCAGTGATGGCACGACGGCAGCGTCAGTTCGTAGCCTGTGGGAAAAACCGTCCACGCTACAACGTTTCCAGGAACAGCACACAGCACTCTCCAACAGTAGAGGTTGGTCAAGGATACCAACATGCTTCGGACAAGTCTTACAAATGATGTTAACTGCTCTCACTCTTGCTAAAGACCACGTAACACTACGCCTTGCCAGATAGCAGAGTTCAGCACCAAAGAGGCCTTGCGATGTCTACTTTACGTCACTAGAATACAATAATAGTTCATCAGTAACTCAGCAAGGTCTCTTTGTGATGTTTGTACAGTGAAACTATCTTACCGCCACAACGGTGGACTTCAACGTAAGTCTCAATGAGGTCAAACATTCAGTGCGCTCTCGGCATGCACTCTCATCAATGCACACAGCAGTAATATCTAACTGGTCTGAATGTTTGAGCACAATCGTATCTGGAACGACTTTGAGAATCCTAAACACACCTGCAGTGATGGCACGACGGCAGCGTCAGTTCGTAGCCTGTGGGAAAAACCGTCCACGCTATAACGTTTCTAGGAACAGCACACAGCACTCTCCAACAGTAGAGGTTGGTCAAGGATACCAACATGCTTCGGACAAGTACCGAGCCGTTCCTGGGCTGCCCAGGGAAGGCTCGGACTGCAGGGATCCTAAAGTACTACCATACGTAATGTCTATTGAGACCGCATATCGTACAAGTCACGTGTTATGTCATTGAGGTACGAGTATGATCTATACCGTTCATAAAGGGCTATAAAGGCTATAGTTTACACTGCTGTTGATGGCATGTGACAGGGGATGTCACTAAGTACAGTATTGACCAATTCATTCAACATGTACAGCATACCTTCTGGAGGAGGTGGAGGTGGAGCAGGAGGCTGGAACCATGCAGGGAAGGCTTCTGCACCGTGATGGGCCAGTTGGGCCACTGGAGGATGGTGGCCACCCACAGGTGGCTGGCCCTGAGGCCACATGCCTTGCAGCTGCTGGACTGCTGCTACCACGTTCCTCTGGGTCTCCTCGTCCCTGCGCCTCTTTCTGCAGTCTCTCCAATAATGGCCCTTTTTGTTGCAGTAGTTGCATACTCCCTTGGGATCAGGGGGACCAGAAGACTGCTGAGTAGTTGCTGCACTTGCTGCTGGCGGGTTGCTGGCTCCACCAGTGCCTGGGGTGGTGGCCAGGACTCTGGGCTGGCGGGGAGCTGTCTCATCAAAGCCCAGGGCTGCTGCGAGAACCGGCCCCGGGGGCCCTAACTCAAGCATTGCAACCGCCACCGTTGGCCCAGCACCGCACGTTGCTGGCGTCGGACAGGACTGGACAATCCCCTACTACAGTCATGAATTTGGGATGATGGCAGCTGCACCGATGGTGGCAGCGCCAATCCAGATGGCCCATGGTTACCCTGCGCCGCTCGCCACGGTCGCCGCGATCCAAGGCGCGACTCCTTCTCCCCGCAGGGATGGTTTACCTCCCGAGTATCGGAGGGACAATAGAGTTGCCTTTCCCCTCAACAGAAGCTGTTTACGCGTGCAATACCCCTGGCCATGAATCTTGGTTTTGCCCACTCAAAAAACTTAGAGAGGACCCTAACGCCTATCTTAATCAACAACAGTGGGACGTCTTGCAACACATTGTGAAGGCCAGACAGGAGGTAAACCAGCCTGCTCCACCAATTCCAGGTCTGGCTGGTGATTTGCTGCGGCGAGGAGTAGGAGGGGGCCACAACAACTTTAGGTCCCTCGGTGTGGGAGCAGCCCCTATGCAAGGGTGGACAGCACAGGGTGGGGCCGGACGGGGGAGGAGAATCAGAGGACGGGGCCATGGACGGGGCCGGGCAAGGGGACGCGGTAGGCCATGAGTGGAGTTAGAGAAGGAAACCTCCACACTTTTGTTCCTTGGAAATCTTTTCATTCTTGTATCGAGCAACGTTGTTCTGAGTTTTTGCATTGTTCTTTTTCTAGAGGCCCCTTTGACAATACCCTACCCGATGGAAGGTCTAAACCGACATTTGTTGCAGTACCTATACGTAAAGCTGAGGACACCTTATCCACTTTCGCTCGTGAGCAACAAGCAAATAAACATTTAAGTGCTTGTTTTCTAATGGGTAGTAAAGTGGCGAAATCCAAGGCAGTGTATCCATGGCTAAAAAGCATGAGAGTTATTCTGCAAGGTACCAAGGGACCTGATGTCCCCTACTCCTATATAGTTTACCATGCCGGACCCAAATTTAGCGTATCTTTTGCTCAAGCTTTTTCAAACAGGCATTTAGCAATGCTTTTTCATGTTAACTGTACTGGTGTGAAGGGCGTCGCTTTAGTCGATACCGGGGCGACGCACTCGTTCGTCAGACATGACTTCCTAGCTACTCTCGGAGTGAGGCTGTCAAAGAAGTGTGTGGATGTCCAGCTTGCAGATGGGCAGACCATGCGCTCGGCGGGGACAGCTAAGCTCAGGGTGCACTTATCTCAAACATATGTGGAACAGAGGGATTTCATTGTCTGCGAAACTCTGTTGGATGGGGTGGACTTAATCCTTGGTGAGGATTTTATGAAAGAAAGAAAAGCGTTAATTGACTACAATCATGGCGCAGTTCATCTTAAACCGCCTCATTCCTCACACTACATTACACTCCTCAACCCGCTGCCCCCTAGTGAAAGAGGTACCTTACCGGCGCAAAAAGTGAATGTTATAAGTGAGGGTCAAGCTAGGCGGGCTATGCGAAAGGGTTGTCCAGGGTTTTGGGGGGTTGTGCGAGAGGCAAGGAGTGGACAGGACTCAGTTTGTGCAACACACTATCTCCATAGGGTTGCAGTGGCAACTACAGAGGGGGATAATCCTTGGGACGAAGACAGCGGAGCCACCGGCCTAAATTTAAACGAAATTCCCGGCGTGTTATTGAGGGCATGAAAGACAAGCCACAGGACTTGAAGCAATTGTTGTTAGAGTTTTTGGATGTTTTTCCAGAGAAATTGCCAGATTTACCTCCAGACAGGGGCATCGTGCACACTATACCTATGACACCCGGCCATACGCCGCCCTGTCGCCCCACTTATAGGTTGGCTGAACCAGAAGTGGCGGAGTGTCGGAGGCAGGTTGAGGAATTACTGGCACAGGGTTTCATCAGGCCGAGTGCATCACCGTATGGTAGCCCCATATTGTTTGTGAGAAAGAAAGACGGAACATTCCGAATGGTTATAGATTACAGGGCAGTTAATAACTTAACAAGGAAGGACAAATATCCGTTGCCACGGATAGACGATCTTCTGGACAAGCTGCAGGGTTCAAAGTTCTTTACCTCTTTTGATCTCTTGTCAGGTTACCATCAAGTGCGATTACATGAATCTGATGTTCCCAAAACCGCTTTTAGAACACCCTTAGGTTCATTTAAATTTTTGGTGCTTCCTTTTGGTCTCACGAATGCTCCCTCCACGTTTCAGAGACTGATGAACAGTGTGTTTCATTATTTTATTCGAGAGGGTTTTGTTGTGGTTTACCTAGATGATTTGTTGGTATACAGCAAGTCCAGGGAACAGCACTTAGAGCACTTAACTTGCATCCTTACTCGGCTGAGAGAGGAAAAACTTTATGCAAAATTATCCAAGTGTGAGTTTTTTGCTGACGAGTTGCGGTATTTGGGACATGTCGTGGGGCGCGACGGCATCAAAGTTGACCCTGCCAAAGTTCGGACTATTGTGGACTGGCCAACACCCACGGGGAGCACGCACGTACGACAATTCTTGGGACTAGCCAACTACTTCCGCAAGTTCGTCCCGGGTTACAGTACGCTTGCGGCCCCCTTAACCCGGCTCACTGGCAAAGTTCCTTGGACGTGGGGAGAAGCTGAAGAGCACGCGTTTCAAAGTTTAAAAGAAACTTTGTCCAATGCTCCTGTACTAGCACCCCCAGACAGTAGCAAGCCTTTCAAAGTGATCTCAGATGCCAGTGACTATGGGGTGGGTGCAGTACTATTGCAAGAAGGTAGACCTGTAGCATACTTCAGTAAAAAGCTTAGTAATGCCGAACGCAATTATTCCACAACTGAGAAAGAGCTTGCAGGTGTGTTGTATGCCCTCAAGGAGTGGAGGTGTTACTTATTAGGGCAAACTTTCACAGTTGTTACGGACCATCGCGCGAATAGTTTTTTGCAAACCCAAACCCTACTGTCACCCAGACGGGCGCGCTGGGCGGAGTTTCTACAGTTATTCGACATCCAATGGGAATATGCACCGGGATCCACTAACCCTGCTGACCCATTGTCTAGGAGTCCTCACTTAGCCGGGGCCCACGTCCGAGCCCTAGCTCGGGCCCAGGCTGGGGTTCAGGCGTCGGTTCAGGCTAGGGCAGGGCCCCTGGGGGAGCACTCTCCCCCTGTCGGAGTAGGAGCGATGGGGGTTGGGGAGGCTGCAGACTCCACCACCCTACCCACGCCGATGGACGGGTTGAGGGGATGGGGAAGGGTTTTAATTGAGGCATATGAGACAGATGATTGGCTCCATCGTAAACAAAATCGCCGCAAGTTAAGCTTCCATAGTGGCTTGTGGAAGCGCGGTGCGCGCATTTACGTTCCCTCCCACCATATGAGTTCTGACGGTGACGAACGTAACCTTCGTAGAGAAATCCTGGAAAATTTGCATGGACCACCTATAGTTGTTCATCCAGGCAGGGACATGACCCTCGAATTAGTGCAACGTTCCTGGTGGTGGCCAGGGATGGCCTCAGATGTGGCTGACTTTGTGGCCCAATGTGACTCGTGTCAACGTGTCAAAGCCCCAGCACACTTACCTGTAGGGTTACTACACCCTCTAGAAATACCTGACAGAAAGTGGCAATCAATGTCTATGGACCTAATCACTGGACTGCCAAGAACTAAGGAAGGGTATGACGCTGTCTGGGTTGCTGTTGATAGGTTGTCAAAGTATGCGCACTTTGCTCCGACGACCACTGACGCAAGTGCAGAAGTGATAGCTCAACTGTTGCGGACCCGTGTCTTCACCTTGCATGGGTTTCCCACTCACATTGTGTCAGACAGAGATCCTAGATGGGTGGGTCGCTTCTGTCAAGAGCTCTTTCGGTTGACCGGTTGTCGCTCTGCGCTATCTACAGCGTTTCATCCGCAGACCGACGGTCAAACGGAACGAATTAATAGGATCTTGGAGGACTACTTGCGTCATTACGTCACTGGATGACACAACGACTGGGATAAACATTTGTGTGAGGCTGAATTTTCTTACAACAACACTTTTCAGCAATCAATCAACACTACTCCCTTTAGATTGATCTTCGGTCAGGATCCCACGATTCCCTTCCAGGAAGTCTATGAAGGTGTGACATCTTCTGTACGTGAGTATGTACCAGCAGCAGCAGAGTTTGTACGAAGGATGAGATGGGATCTTGAAAGAGCGCGGACATGTCTCAAAGCTGCGCAGGACCGCGTGAAGGCATATGCGGACGCGAGGAGAAAAGATGCTCCTATTTTAAAAATAGGCCAACCTGTCCTCCTCTCAACAAAGAATCTGAAATTCAAGCATGCTCAGACAAGAAAACTCTTACCTCGGTTTATTGGGCCTTTTCCCATCGTCCAGGAGGTATCATCGGTAGCTTTCAGAATTAGGCTTCCAAAAACTCTGAGGGTTCATGATGTCTTCCATGTTTCTATGCTTAAGCCTTATAAGGAAGGTGGGACGGTACAATCTCCTCCTCTACCTGAGATTATTGATGGAGAAGAGGAGTATGAGGTCGAGGCTGTGCTAGCTCATAGGGAACGAAAGTTACGAGGTCGAAAAACTGCGCGAGAATATCTTGTAAAGTGGACCGGGTATCAGGATATTCATAATACTTGGGAGCCAGAGGATAACTTAGAACACGCCAGGGAGGCGTTACAGCGGTACTGGGATTTAACCACGGAGCACAGGCCGGAACAAAAAGAAAAGGTGGACAAGAAACGTAAAGGACGTGGTAAAAATGCTGAGAAGCAGCGGAAGCGCGCTAGGCGCGCTTAGTGCTCTGGCAGGTCGGGTCGGCCCCTCGGTGCGTCCTTGGGCCACCTTGGAACCTCTAAGCTTGGCCCTTAGAGTGTACCATGGGGGTATCCCAGTACTAGAGCGCACTCGGATGAATAGGACGTAAGCGGGGTAGAATGTCTACCTCGGGTGCAAGCGGTGATGACCGCTCACCCTGGACAGGGCTCGTCGAGGTAGGGTGTCGTCTACCTCGGGTGCGTGCGGTGCTGACTGCTCACCCTTGTCAGGTTTCGGACGTCAATCATGTAATGTCGCGACATCCGTGCTAGCTCGCGCTGTAGCGTAACGCCCGACGCAGATGGGTGGCTCCACTGCCGTTGGGTAGAATTCCTATTGGACAGGACGGGCGAATTCATGTATGGACGGGACAGACTTTACATTGTTAGACGGACAGGGCTGGACAAGACAGGACAGGACAGGGGTCTGGCATTGGGCTGGGGACGCCAGACTAGTACCCGCGGACAGGACGTGACAGGACCGTACCTCTGCCAAGTGTGTTAGGTGCGTAGTGTAGTTGTTTAAAGTGAGTCTCCCTCTTGGCCGTGACGTCCAAGGTAAGGGGGGGAGGGTGTAACAGGAATAGTCGCGTGTTATAGGAAAATGACCGGACCACGAGGATTTGGACCTCCATAAAGGTCCCTTCGTGAGTTATGGTCCTCCACGCCAAGAAGTGGCTGCTTCAGGCGCCAAGGGAGTGACCCCTTACTTGACAAGGCGCATTGGCGATGGAGACAGGGACACTTAGAACAGGATAGAATAAGGCTTTGGCAGAGGAAGGACCGGGCCGGACTGGACGGGTACTGAGGTGGAGCCCAAACAAGTTGTAACCATTGTTCCCGCATCCTTTGGCCGTTTCTACTGAATCATGCTAAGTGTGAGTCTAGCAAGGAGCGCAAGATTCATATGCCTACCACAGAACACTCTGTGAGGATGTGTGGAGAGGATGCTGAGAGAGATGGCTTCACTGAAGAAAGATTTTATGTCTTTCAATGTGGAGACAGACCACCCAATGAGGGGGAGCCTGGGGTGAAACTCAGCAAAATTTCAGTCCCCAGAAATTATCGTGAGGCTCGACAATCAGACCAATGGTCTTACTGGGGGCAAGCTATGAATGAAGAAAAGAATTCGTTGGACGCTCACGACACCATGGAGTATGTAGAGCGCCCATGGGGCAAGAAGGTCATTCCAGTGCACTGGATCTATTCTGCCAAAGTTGATAACTTTGGCAATGTCCTTAGATTCAAAGCACGTCTGGTAGCCCAAGGATGTCGTCAAATTCCTGGAGTAGATGTTGATGAAGTATTTGCTCCCACTAGTAGCTTTGCTGCTAGACGTGTAATTCTGAGCGTGGCTGCCCAGAGGGATTATGAAATCCATCAAGTCGACATCAAGACGGGGTTCTTGAATGGAGACTTAGAAGAGGAGTTTTACGTAACACAGCCTCCTGGGTTTGAGAATGGTGATCCCCGTGTCGTTTGCAAGCTCAACAAAGCCCTTTATGGGTTTGAAGCAATCCCCTCGTGCATGGCACAAGAAGCTGGATGCTGAAATGTGCGCACTGGGCTTTGTTGCTTGTAAAAGTGATGCTGGTGTATATGTGAGGAAGAGAGCAGGAGAGAAGCCCATGTTTATTCTTGTGTATGTGGATGATCTACTCATCATATGTAAAGATCTCAGCCTAGTGGAGTGGTTCAAGGAGCTCCTAAAGAGCAAGTTCACCATCCATGATTTAGGTGAGGTCAAAGATTTTTTGGGTTGCCAAGTCCGTCGTAACCGACAGGATAGGCAAGTTTCTATCAGCTGCATCCCAAAGATTGAGGCTCTGCTAGATAAGTTCGGTGTGAGCGATGGCGGAAGAGTAGTGGACACTCCCATGCAAAAGGGATTCGTTCCTACTCGGATGCCCTTCGTAGAGAATGAGCGTGATGGTTCGGGTGCTGGGGTCCCCTTAGATCCAGGCCACAGATATTGTGAACTCATTGGGTCACTGTTGTATATAGCCAATACAACACGACCTGATATTGAACAAGCTGTGGGTGTTCTCTCGCTCTATAGGTGTAATCCCACCACTGCCCACTGGAACGCAGCAATGCATGTGTTGCACTATCTTAGGGATAGAAAGGACAAAGTCCTCGTACTAGGTGGCAACTCCAGTGTGGTCTTGGAGGGTTATGTAGATGCCGATTTTGCGGGTGACCTAGATAGTAGATTTTCTACTTCTGGGTATGTATTTTATGTCTTTGGCGGTGCTGTGTCATGGACCAGCAAGAAGCAAAACTCTGTGGCTACCTCAACTGTTGAGGCAGAGTTCATGGCTTCTAGCCTTGCCATCAAGGAGGCCAACTGGTTGAGGTCCTTCTTGGAGGAGATTGGAGAGCCGCCTTGGAATGTTAAGATTTTCATTGACAACCAAGGGTGCATCAACAATCTTAGAAACCCTGTGAACTCTAAGTTCACAAAGCATATTGCGGTAGCACTTCACTACGCACGCGAGGCAATTAAGCTGTGCCAAGTTGATATCCAATATGTGGAGTCAGCTAAGAATCGTGCAGATGTGATGACCAAGCCACTGGTTGGTCCAGTGTTCAGGAAACATGTCGATGCTCTAGGTCTACTCAGTCTGTATCAAGAGTGAAGACAAGGGGAAGTGTTACATTTTGTGACATATAGTGAGACTGCCTTCCTCTTGAACAGACATGAACAGACATGAACTCGCAAAAGGAATTGATAAACAATGGTTAAACACAAGGTCATGTTATAAATAGTGTCGTACGTTATTTGCACGTGGTTGCCAGATCAACGCGTGATCTTGCAACGCTGGTATTTGAGAAGCAAGCAGTGGAGTCGAATGTCACTTGCCTAGCACTATCAATGACTGATACATGTGTGAAGACAGCAAGTGTGTTTTCGTCTGGCGCAAGGCCGCCATAAGAACGGCCCAGCCAACTAAAGCAACTGATCACTCGCTCCGCTAGTGCTTGCAGGTAAGGCCGATTGGCCTAGGTAGACATGTTAAGACATGCATGGACAAGTTACTTGCTTGCTATAAGTTATAGCCTATAACTTAATTGTTGAACATCTGTATCTTCATCGGTTGCGTGTGCCATACCTATGAGTGAAGATTAGGGAGACAAGTATCATGCAAGATATTTGTTAGCGCATGCAAGGATTTATGTTATGGAGGCTCAGTTGCGTTAGCATAAGAAGACTCTAAATGTAACCACTTGCCTAGCACTATCAATGACTGATACATGTGTGAAGACAGCAAGTGTGTTTTCGTCTGGCGCAAGGCCGCCATAAGAACGGCCCAGCCAACTAAAGCAACTGATCACTCGCTCCGCTCGTGCTTGCAGGTCTTCACACCCATAACCTAAATATAAGACTCTAAAAGATTTATTGATGGAGTATGTGGATAGGTTTCCCACTAAATTGCCGAGCTTGCCGCCCGTGCGGCAAGTCTCGCACACTATTCCAATGGACCCGGGACACAGACCCCCTTGTAGGCCAACGTATCGTCTTTCTCATCTTGAATTAGAAGAATGTAAAAAGCAGGTGGAAGAATTGCTTCAGCAAGGTCTGATAAGGCCAAGTGCTTCACCTTATGGCAGTCCCATCCTGTTTGTACGAAAGAAAGAAGGCACATTCCGGATGGTTATAGACTATAGGGCCATCAACAACTTGACTGTCAAAGATAAATATCCCTGGCCTAGGATAGACGACTTGCTTGACAAATTACAAGGTGCAAAACATTTCTCTTCTTTCGATGTCTTGTCTGGATACCACCAAGTTAGACTTTTGGATTCCGATATACCGAAGACAGCTTTCCGGACTCCCTTTGGTTCTTATGAAATTTTAGTTTTACCATTTGGGCTCACTAATGCCCCAGCAACATTCCAGCGTTTAATGAACACTATCTTTCATGACTTTGTCCGAGAAGGATTTGTTGTTGTATATCTTGATGACTTGTTAGTATACAGTAAAACTTCAGAGGACCATATGCACCACCTCAAGCGGGTGCTAGACCGCTTAAGGGAACATCAGTTGTATGCTAAGTTGTCTAAATGTAACTTTCTCACACACGAACTTAAATACTTAGGACATTTAGTGGGGAAGGATGGGCTTTAACCTGATCCAGAGAAGATCGAGGTAATTAATTAATGGCCCACGCCTTCTAGCGTACAACACGTAAGGCAGTTTCTCGGATTGGCCAATTATTTTCGTAAGTTTATCGCGCGTTACAGTATCATTGCAGCACCTTTGACATCCTTGACTAGTACCAAACGTCCTTGGGCATGGGGGGGAGGTAGAACAACCACTGGCAGAACGAAATTGGTCCCACTTCACTCCCAGTTCGGTCCCTGGGTCCCACTTCGATCCCTGGCAGCTGTCGGGAGATCCCACTTCGTTCCCACTTGGCGGTGGGATTCTGTGGTCGAATCCCAGTTCGATCCCACCTCTTCACATCGATCTCACATTGATCCCAGATTGATCACCCCCCCCTTGTACCAAGGAAAGTACCAAAGGATGGATGTCTGGCACCTCAGATTGTTTTGGCCAGGGTTCACAACCATCTGTAAGTGAGGATAATGCATGTGCAATCGTTGTGCCAACCCCCTCCTTCCAAAGACCACTACCATTTTAAAAAAGAAGGTACTTAAACCCTGCAACTCCCTGATCTCGGCTCTGGCGGAGCTGCGCTCTGCCAGAGCCAGGACACCCCTAAACACACACACACACACACACACACACACACACACACACACACACACACACACACACACACACACACACGCACGCACGCACGCACGCACGCACGCACGCACGCACGCACGCACGCACACACACACACACACACACACACACACACACACACATTTGGCCACCCAGAGGGAGGGGGGAGGGGGGGGGAGAGAGAGAGAGAGAGAGAGAGAGAGAGGAGAGAGAGAGAGAGAGAGAGAGAGAGAGAGAGAGAGAGAGAGAGGAGGAGAGGAGAGAGAGAGAGAGAGAGAGAGAGAGAGAGAGAAGGAGAGAGAGAGAGAGAGAGAGAGAGAGAGAGAGAGAGAGAGAGAGAGAGAGAGAGAGAGGAGAGAGAGAAAGAGCGCGAGCGGCGCGCGAAATGCTTGGGTACCGATGAAGGTACCAGTATGACCCATCGTCATACTGTAGAACAATGAAGTAGCCTGCTACTCTATAAACTGCCTTGCAAATTGGGTAATCTAGCGCAAAACTGAATCCAAAAGCCAAGAAGCCAGGTGCACCTGAATGCCCCTTTCTATTGTGAAAGGACGCACTTGCCATGCCAGTAGCCAAGCAAATACCATGCCAGTAGCCAAGCAAAACCTCGCTGCACATTTGCACCAAAGAACAGCATCCCTGGATAAGGAAACCTCTGACACTATGGACAGGGGTATCCCTTGATTGAGACGTACTTTGAAGTTCATCTCCAGTCAAGATTCTCCACATGCACGCCCCAGGCTCAAACGCGTTAAATGGTGAAGAAGAAAGAGAGAGAGAGAGAGAGAGAGGAGAGAGAGAGAGAGAGAGAGAGAGAGGAGAGAGAGAGAGAGAGAGAGAGAGAGAGAGAGAGAGAGAGAGGGGGGGGGGGGGAGGTGGTAGAGGGGGGAAGGGAGGAGGAGAAGGAGGCAGGACGGGAGAGAAAGGCATAAGCGTTGGCGCCCGTGCATGGCAGAAAGCAGCAGTTCCTTGTGTCAGCTGCTCTGGCCTCTGCTTTTTACACGCATCGAGCAGGCAGCTCTGGCCTCCCTGTTCTGCACCTGAGTGGCCCCGCCTAAACAATCCCCAAACTGTTGCACGAGATGGTTTTTCAGAGTTAGCCCTGCAAGATGGGCCCTCACCCACAAGAGTTCTGTTTCCTGGACATACAGGCAAAGAGACGGGTAGTTCACTGGTATACAATATGAACAGAAGCAAGTTCGGAAATCTTGTTTGTTGCTTCTAGCCGGCCAGGCATGAAAGCCAAAACGGACTGACGAAACCCAAAGTGACCTACCTGGTGAAGCACCCTTGAGCAGCTCGTTTAAGACCACAAAACTCATATAAATCATAACTCTTGAAAAATTTTCCCCAAATAATAACCGTGAAGAAGCTCATCCAAAAAGAACACACAGACAACGGGCACTGTGCAAACTGGAACCGAGGTAGTCACCGCTGAGCTGCTTCCAATCTCCAGCTTCAGATTATGAATAATGGTAGAAAATAAAGGATACAGCGCACAGCTGGATACCTTTAGCCTCCCATGGAAACGCACAATTTGTCCGGGACAAGTCGGGGCAGCTGCACTACGAATGTAGTCTACGATTCTGCCGTTCCTGTGACAGTGTCACTGACACTGTCACGTTGCGGGACCCACCGTGGTCAGACCTCGAGTGCGGAATTGGTCCAACAGTGTTCTGTGAGTTGGACCCACACAAAGACCAACATTCCGATAGATTTTGTGTTTGTGGAGGCAATTTTGTTTCATGTCTATCATTGAACAGTTGACGCCGGAGTTGCTTGGGCTTGCAACCAACGGATACACCTCCTGCATTTTGAATTTCTGTGCTCCGGACAAACTTCTGTTTCTCCGAGCTTCTTGTATTAGTTATTCCATGCTTTGAACCGTTATCAAAATGCTTTTACGAAGACTCTCAAGCATGTTTTGGCACGGCAAGAAACTATATTGCTCAGCACTGTTGGAGCGACTTGCAGTACCTCACAATCCTTGACCAGCTCAAAACTATGCCGTCAGTATGACCGTGAGTGCATAACTCCTTAGTGGTCGTGACTTGGAACTGTATTGAAGGAATAGTGCTGTCAGCATGAGGTGGCTGGTGGTCGTCGTTTAGACCATCAAGGGCCTCCTGAACTTCCCTTCACTTTTAGAAGTGAAATTTCAATGACCATATCTCGTCACTCCTACAAATAGGGACCTCAACATGGTTTTTCAACATTGCACACCCATTCCAAGCAGCTGGGTACCCTGCAGGGTACTACAGGAGGAGAATGCAGAACTTCTGAGAAGTCTCCGCAATCCATAGAGGTTGGCTAAGCAGGGATGAGGCACAGCTAGCAGAGGTAGGGGCATTGAGGCCTCAGGGCTGGCCAACTGTAAGGCAAGAAAACAATGTGCCTTTCTACTATGCCTTCTTCAATGACCTATTTAGATTGTATTGTTTCATTGAGTTGGGGTCCAATCGAGCTATGCTGCGCCATCAGTGTCAGGGTGTAACAAGCCCGAGGCATTTTTGCCTGTACTTGATATGTGCAGAGAGTGAGTGTATGTGTGTGTGTGTGTGTGTGTGTGTGTGTGTGTGTGTGTGTGTGTGTGTGTGTGTGTGTGTGTGTCTGTGTGTGTTGGGGAGGGGGGGTGCGTGCGTGCGATTGCATGTCTGTTTGTCACAGTTTGCCCCCCCCCCCCCACCTGCTCTGTCCCCTATCATCTCTCCCTTTCCCCCTTTTTCACTCTCTCCCTCTTGCCCCCTTCTACCTCCCTTCCCTCGCCCCCTATCTTTCTTTCTGTTACGATATTTCCCCTTTTTCCCACTGGTGCTTCCATCCTGTCCAGGAGTCGATCTTTTTGGCATGTACCTTGGCCTCCTGCTTTTCCGATGTTTATCAACGTCTTCGTCAAGGTGATTTGAAATGGAAATGGAATTTGAGTTACGGGTTACAAGCATTGGCTTGAAAGGGTTGGGACATCGGTGGTAGTGTGAGTGAAACCATTGTTACAGTGCTCCCTTCTTGCCCCCCCCCCCTCTCCCTGGGTATGGGTGTGCGTGCGCATACGGGGTACCAGTGCGCAACTCCGTGCATGCATGTCAGGAGCTGAAACACCCCCACAGTTTCCCCCAGGGGCCTCATTGAAAAGCACGCGCTCACACACACACACACACACACACACACACACACACCCACACACACACACACACACACACACACACACACACACACACATGGTGACACTCCTGCTGCCGCATCGTTACAGCGCAAGACACCACGGTGCTCCCCCAGAAAGGTAATCATGTACCTGGAAACAAACATAGATGTGTGGTTGAGTTTACATGTGATTATTGCTGCTTCAAACTACTCTCCCAATGTGTCTCCCCCACCCCCCTCTGTCTCTCTATGCTGCCATATATCCTATAGGGTGCAGCATGTCCATGACTACCACGTGACATGAACGGCTGTCTACAGGGGGGCGGCCACTACTGCTTCCAAAGAAGCTGGACCCGCTGCCGGGAAGCGGAAAGACAAGCCAGTTGCTACAAGGGTGCCACCTGCAGCTGCAAAAGGCCCGAAAAAATCCCGAAAGGTGTGCAGAACTTCTATGCCCCCCCTCCCCCCTCTGTCTCAGGGTATGGGTGTGCGTGCATGGGTGCGCATCCGGTGTAGTGGTACCGATGCGCAACTCCGTGACATCTTGTGGCGGAACACTCCACAGTACCGCATGCAGGGGGCTCATTAAATAGCGAGCGCACACATACACACACACACACACACACACACACACACACACACACCACACACACACACACACACACACACACACACATGTCATTGTTATCATCAACTTTTATGCACACAAACTGTACAGTAGTGTTCCAGCACAAGACACATGCAAGGAGTTGCCCATCGGTACTCGTACCGCATCTACGCACGCATACAACTGCAGTTGTATGTGTGCGCAGATGCGGTACGGGTACCGATGGGCAACTCCTTCCATGTGTCTTGTGCTAGAACACCCCATGCAATAACCCATGGGCCTCATAACACGCGCCCGCACGCGCGCGCACACACACACACACACACACACACACACACACACACACACACGTGGACACTGACCCTCGGGCACAAACACCCCCCCCCCCACACACACACACAGACACTGACCCTGAACAGTACTCTGCTCACTGACCCTCACGCGCACACGCCTGCGTGCGTGAGAGGTCATTAATGTTTTATAGTAATATTACAAGACACGATGATACAATTCAGCTTCTGAGCTGATCTCTGTTATCAAGTCTTGTACAATTGCCCAGCATAACATTTGAGAATAGAACTCACCTTATCTTCATAAATACACAAAGTTCCTGATCTTGGGAAGGGTATGCATACGATTGTGAAGCGGAGAGAGAGAGAGAGAGAGAGAGAGAGAGAGAGAGAGAGAGAGAGAGAGGGGGGGGGAGGTGGGAGAGAGACAAAGGGCTGTTGGTGGACAACCGAAAGGCGTAACGACAAACGTAAACCCTGGTTGGTGTGTAACACGCTGAAGAGATGATGGATGGTGGTGAAACTTAATCTGGACCCCAAAAGTGTGAATCTGAACGTGTGGGTAAAGTAGACGTTTGTAGCGTCCCATGAGAAGTGAGGAAAGTGCTTGTTTGGGTCTGAAGAGCGAAAGCGGGGAGTATTGCATGATATGGGCAATTTGCATAGATAGGTGTGGTGATAGGTGTGTCATAGGTAGGTGTGATATATATATATATATATATATATATATATATATATATATATATATATATATATATATATATATATATATATATATATATATATATATATATATATATATATATATATATATATATATATATATATATATATATATATAGAGAGAGAGAGAGAGAGAGAGAGAGAGAGAGAGAGAGAGAGAGAGAGAGAGAGAGAGAGAGAGAGAGAGAGAGAGAGAGAGAGAGAGAGAGAGAGAGAGAGAGAGAGAGAGAGAGAGAGAGCGAGAGAGAGAGAGAGGGGGGGGGGAGAAGAAAGGGAGGGAGGGAGAGAGACAGGGGGCTTGTGCCAGACAACCGAAAGGCGTAACGACAAACGTACATCCTGGCTGGTGGGTAACAGGCTGCAGAAAATGATGGATGGTGGTGAAAATCAATCTGGACCCTAAAAAAGTAATTTTAACTTGTGTTTAAAGTGGCAGATTTAGAATCCCCTGAGATGTTTGGGAACTGGTGGTTTGGGTTTGAATAGCGAAGGCAGGGCAGTATTTTGTCAGATAATCGTAAGGCCTAACGACAAACGGAAACCCTGGGTGGTGGGTAGGAAGCTGGAGAATTGATAGATGGTGGTGAAAATTAATCTGGACCCTAAAATTAGGGATCTGAACTGGTGGGTAAAGGGGCTGGTGTAGAATCCCATGAGAAGTGTGGGAACTGCTGGTTTGTGCCTGAATAGCGAAAGCCGGGGAGTATTGCATGATAGGGGAAGTATGCATAGATAGATGGTGTCATAGATAGGTGTGTGTGTGTGTGTGTGTGTGTGTGTGTGTGTGTGTGTGTGTGTGTGTGTGTGTGTGTGTGTGTGTAGAGAGAGAGAGAGAGAGAGAGAGAGAGAGAGAGAGAGAGAGAGAGAGAGAGAGAGAGAGAGAGAGAGAGAGGGGGGGGGGGGTAGGGGTGTGGTGTGGGGGTGTGGGTGGGGGTGGGTGTGTGGGTGTCTGAGGGAGAGAGACAGGGAGCGGGGGCCAGACAACCGAAAGGCGTAACGACAAACGGAAACCCTGACTGGTGGGTAGGTACTGGTGGGTAGCAGGCAGTAGAAATGATGGATGGTGGTGGAAACCCATCTGGACCCAAAAACTAGTAATCTGAACTTACGTGTAAAATGGCAGGCGTAGAAGGTTGGGGATGGGTGGTTTGGGGTCTGAATAGCGAAGGCAGGGCATGATTTTATGATAGGGGAAGGGTGCAGTTGACAAAGAAATGAGGGAGAGAGAAAGAGGGTTCGGTAAATAAACTCAACAAGTAAACAAGTAAAACAATAACAACAAGCAAAAAGACTAGATGGTAGTGCTTTTCGACAACCATAGAGAGCAAAATTCAACCACCACCACCAACGAAACACAGCAAACAATGAACTAACATGCCCCGGCCAGGCTTTTACTGCCTAAATGTTTTTAGTGGCAGAGAAGAATATCTGTAACCCCATCCCTCGCCCCTAGTCGGTCGTGGAGCCGAGAAGCGCGCCTGGCCGGGGCGATAATGTTTATAGGGGGCAGGGATTTTGGGATTGGAGCCAACGAGGGGTTCTTGTATTTTTTCAAAAACCTGTAGGCAGAAAATTCGTTAGTAAGAAGAAAAGCCTAGAGAAAACGATCGTGCGGACGTGTGGGCCTGCGCACAAATTTGGTACTTGTTGTGCAGACCATAAAGACGGCTCGTGGGGAAAAGCGGTGACAGCAGCACCTAAGGTCGCAATAGCGGTACCTAAATGTTGTAAAAACGTCCTGGTGAGTATTAGGTCAAGGGAACCGGGAGGCAAGCGCAAAAGGTCGTTCAAATGAAAAGGTCCCTATCGTGAAGTTTTCTGAAAAAATACAGTGCAAGATTTCATACCTTGGGTTTAGAAAACAGTGTAATCCCGTCAAGGGGTTTGCACGTGCGGCAAAAGCGAGGTGTGGAAGGGATGCTGAACGGCGATAGGCAGATTTGTTTTCACTTCTGATGTGTTTCCATTCACGTCTTTACTTTTAATGGGAAAGCGGAATGTTGAAATAGAATGTTAGTGTGCTGGCCGATGGAAAGAGTGTAGAGTCATATGACCTAGCGTCTCATGCAGAACGTGTGAAGAAGGAAGAGAAGGCGACTCCACGCGTAACAGGAGTAATAGTAAACCCATCCGGATCAGCAAAGAAACATGGATGGAACGAACCCTAACCCTGGGACTGGAGGGAAGGGGTGTATAATGTTTCGGGAAAAAGCATATAATGCGTATAATATGATTTAGAATTAAGAGAAACATGATTTGTGCAAAAAAGTCCCTGGAAATGATCCCGGGAATTTTCGCACTTGGGGGATCGATGTGGGACCAAATGCAAATAATGGGATCAAAGTGGGAACAACTCATTCTGCCAGTGCGGGGCTCTAGTCAGAAATTTGGCAACCCCTTGCAGATCTTCTTGCCATATAAACGGTTGTACAGATCGACTCCTTTGTGGAAAGAGTTGCATAAATTGCCGGTCTGAAAAAATATGATGGGGACGGAAAGGGGAGCGGTTGTAGGTATCAATCACGCGCTCAAAAACACGTATTGACCCTGCGAGAGAGTGTGAAAGAGATTACAAAATTTAACCACGAAACCCTAGCGACGAGTACACGTAGGGCACTGAGCAAAGCTGTACAATTCTGGGCGTAATGTTCCCTGTATGTCCCGGCACGAAGGGTGTTAAGCTCGGTCGGGTCTCTTGCTGTGTGTAGGAGAGCAAGCAGAGCCCGACTATGTGTTGACACTTGTGGCAACTGATCAGAGATAAGCACCCGGAGTGCTCTTTCAGTCCCAAACAAGTCATTACATTGCTTCTTGCTCTCTCTCAACGCCAAGGAATTCAAACTACCTCTTCTAAGCATCGACAGATAGTTCGCATCACCATTGTTCGATGAGCCAAGCATTAGCAACATTCTAATATGCTTATCTAGACCTCTTCCTAATCAATTGTCCATGCAATTTACACTAAGATGCAGCACTTCACCTGTATGTCCCGGCACGAAGGGTGTTAAGCTCGGTCGGGTCTCTTGCTGTGTGTAGGAGAGCAAGCAGAGCCCGACTATGTGTTGACACTTGTGGCAACTGATCAGAGATAAGCACCCGGAGTGCTCTTTCAGTCCCAAACAAGTGCCGAGCCCTTCATGCCTGCTGCCTATATCCTTTCTCGCAAGAACGCGTCAAATTGCATTACTCTCTTTCTCCCAAAATGGAATCAGTCCAGATCAATTATGGCAGAACTCTAGAGTTCTGCCATCCATTACTCAACCTCTAAGATTGTTCACAGTGATTGCTTTAGGGAAGCCTGGCCACTATTACTCTTCTGAGGGAAAGTCACTAATTTGTTCTTTCACTATTATAACACTTCCCCTTGACTTTTCCTCACAAAAACTTGGCCAAGCCTAGAGCCTCACGATGGCCCTGAAATACCTGCCTTGTCAATGGCTTGGTAAATATATCTGCCACATTCCTAGCAGAAGGAACGTATTTCACATCCACCTGTCCCAATGCAATAGCTTCCCGAGCAAAATGAAAGCTGATTGCAATGTGCTTGGTATGCTTAGAGAACACTGGATTTCTGAGATGATTGATGCATCCCTGATTATCACAGTGGATCTTCACAATCCAAGGAGAAATACCAATTTCTTCCAGGAATCCCTTCATCCAATTTGCCTCTTTGACAGCTGCACTTGCCGCCATAAACTCAGCCTCTACAGTGGATGTGGCCACTGCAGACTGCTTCTTGCTTCCCCAAACTACAGCTCCTCCAAACACACGAATTACGTAACCAGTAGTGGAAAACCTGTGATCCTGATCACCACCATAATCTGCATCCACAAAGCCCTCCAGCTCTGTGTCCTTCCCCCCAAGTACTAACACAAGATCCCTGGTAGCAATCAGATATTTCAACACTCTGATGGCTTCATTCCAGTGAGCAGTGGTGGGAGTAATCCTGTACCTGGAAAGCACTCCCACAGCCTGGGAAATATCAGGCCTTGTGGTGTTTGCAATGTACAACAGTGACCCAACCAGCTCACAATATCTGTGCCCTGGTGGTAAGGGACTCCCAGCTCCAATGCTGGCACTGTTGTCCTTGGACATCGGTCGCTGTGTGGCCACAAAATCCTTAGTCATAGGGGTGTCAGGCCCCACAGACTCCAGATCCAGCCCAAATTTCTCAACTAGGGCATCAATCTTTGGGATGCAACTCAAAGAAATCAACCCTTTCTCTCTATCTCTCATCACTTGGCAGCCCAAGAAATCTTTCACCTCTCCTAGATCATGAATGGTGAACTCCTGCTTCAACAACCCTTTCACTCTCTCAATCTCACTCATGCCCTTCGAAACTATCAATAGATCATCAACATAAATCAGCACAAAGGATTTCCCTCCATCCACAGAACATTTCACATAGACCCCAGCATCACTCTTGCACACCTCATACCCCATGGTATGTAGCTTCTCATTAAGGGTCTTATGCCATGCCCTTGGAGCTTGCTTCAGGCCATACAGTGCCTTCTTCAAGCGACACACAGTGTTCCCATCCCCATTCTCAAACCCAGGAGGTTGTGTGACATAGACCTCCTCCTCTAATTCACCATTTAAAAACGCAGTCTTGACATCCACCTGGTGAATTTCAAGACCCTCCTGTGCAGCCACTGACAGTAAAGCTCTTCTAGACCCATAACTGCTGGTGGGAGCAAATACCTCCATCACATCCACTCCTGGAATTTGCCTACACCCTTGAGCCACCAGCCTGGCCTTGAACCTAAGCACATTGCCATGAGCATCCATTTTCACTGAGAAAATCTAGTGAACTGGGATTACTTTGTGACCACGAGGTCTAGGAACAAACTCCATCACCTCATGAGCATCTAAGGAGTTTTGCTCCTCCTGCATTGCAGCCTTCCAGTATTCCCACTGTGGGGACTGCTGGGCCTCCTTTAGACTTGAAGGCACACTAATCTTCCCAAAACGCACCCCAGTGTGCTTCCCCTGATCTTGCTTACTCTTACTCTCACTATCATCCACTACTCTTTCGCTGAATGTTGCCGCACTGCATGTGGGGACTGTGGGTAAAGATCCAGATCTCTCCCTCTGCTCTTTCTCTCTCTTAGACTCACAGCTTGCCCTCTCAAGCTTGCTGCCAGCCACTCTCACATCATCCTCCCAAACACAGGTACCTCTCGGAAAGCTCTTGTAATTGGGGGAGTTCTCACACTGTCTTGGCTTCTGATTCACCTCCTCAGACACACTCTCACATGGCTGACGGTTTGCAGTCCCGTCAGGACTCTCACAGACATGTGAACCACTCTGCATTGCATGAGCTCTTGGTCTATCTTGATGCTGTGCCCATGTCTCTCTCTCTCTCTGTCTGCTCCCTACTAGACATGAGCGCTGGGGCGCAGGCCCAGCAGCACACTCCCATGCATGGCCCACACTTGCGTGGCTGGCACCACATTGTCCTTGGGCATCACTGATAGAGTTCTCACCGCTAACATTTCTCTCAGGCACTGAGCAGGTCCCACCCATACAGCTCAGCTCACTTGGACCATCTGCAGTCTGATCAGAGACTGCCCCCCTCTCATCTCTTACAAGTGAAGCAGGTCTCTCGGTGTCCTGCCCCAATTCCTGCGCTTCCCCTGGTCCCTGTGACTCTGTGTCACCTTCAGTCATCCCCTCTCGCTCACAGCTCTCTCCCTTATCCTGTGCCAGCAGGATATCTCGAGCCGCAGTTCGTTGCTCATAGCGTTGAGCCCGCGACAGTCCGTCCGGAGGCGGAATGGTAGTAGCCGGATGAGTGTTACGCAGTGACTGCTGTACTCGCTCTAATATCTGATGGTGTTGTCCGCTGTCTGCACTTCCTCGCGCCAGTCGTTGAATAGCGTCCAGAGCCCCGGACTGATCCAGGTCCGGCTGCTGCTCTCCCGTGCTTGCTTCGGGAGACACAATGAGAATGCCCTCCTCTTGGGAAGGCTTCCTGATACAGTAGAAACGGCCAAAGGATGCGAAAACAATGGTTACAAGTTGTTTGGGCTCCACCTCAGTACCCGTCCAGTCCGGCCCGGTCCTTCCTCTGCCAAAGCCTTATTCTATCCTGTTCTAAGTGTGTCCCTGTCTCCATCGCCAATGCGCCTTGTCAAGTAAGGGGTCACTCCCTTGGCGCGTGAAGTAGCCACTTCTTGGCGTGGAGGAACATAACTCACGAAGGGACCTTTATGGAGGTCCAAATCCTCGTGGTCCGGTCATTTTCCTATAACACGCGACTATTCCTGTTACACCCTCCCCCCCTTAGCTTGGACGTCACGGCCAAGAGGGAGACTCACTCTAAACAACTACACTACGCACCTAACACACTTGGCAGAGGTACGGTCCTGTCACGTCCTGTCCGCGGGTACTAGTCTGGCGTCCCCAGCCCAAGCCAGACCCCTGTCCTGTCTTGTCCAGCCCTGTCCGTATAACAATGTAAAAGCTGTCCCGTCCATACATAAATTCGCCCGTCCTGTCCAATAGGAATTCTACCCAACGGCAGTGGGGCCACCCATCTGCGTCGGGCGTTACGCTACAGCGCGAGCTAGCACGGATGTCGCGACATTACATGCTTGACGTCCGAAACCTGACAAGGGTGAGCAGTCAGCACCGCACGCACCCGAGGTAGACGACACCCTACCTCGACGAGTCCTGTCCAGGGTGAGCGGTCATCACCGCACGCACCCGAGGTAGACATTCTACCCCGCTTACGTCCTATTCATCCGAGTGCGCTCTAGTACTGGGATACCCCCAGGGTACACTCTAAGGGCCAAGCTTAGAGCTTCCAAGGTGGCCCAAGGACGTACCGAGGGGCCGACCCGACCTGCCAGAGCACTAAGCGCGCCTAGCGCGCTTCCGCTGCTTCTCAGCATTTTTACCACGTCCTTTACGTTTCTTGTCCACCTTTTCTTTTTGTTCCGGCCTGTGCTCCGTGGTTAAATCCCAGTACCGCTGTAACGCCTCCCTGGCGTGTTCTAAGTTATCCTCTGGCTCCCAAGTATTATGAATATCCTGATACCCGGTCCACTTTACAAGATATTCTCGCGCAGTTTTTCGACCTCGTAACTTTCGTTCCCTATGAGCTAGCACAGCCTCGACCTCATACTCCTCTTCTCCATCAATAATCTCAGGTAGAGGAGGAGGTTGTACCGTCCCACCTTCCTTATAAGGCTTAAGCATAGAAACATGGAAGACATCATGAACCCTCAGAGTTTTTGGAAGCCTAATTCTGAAAGCTACCGATGATACCTCCTGGACGATGGGAAAAGGCCCAATAAACCGAGGTAAGAGTTTTCTTGTCCGAGTATGCTTGAATTTCAGATTCTTTGTTGAGAGGAGGACAGGTTGGCCTATTTTTAAAATAGGAGCATCTTTTCTCCTCGCGTCCGCATATGCCTTCATGCGGTCCTGCGCAGCTTTGAGACATGTCCGCGCTCTTTCTAGATCCCATCTCATCCTTCGTACAAACTCTGCTGCTGCCGGTACATACTCACGTACAGAAGATGTCACACCTTCATAGACTTCCTGGAAGGGAATCGTGGGATCCTGACCGAAAGTCAACCTAAATGGAGTAGTATTGATTGATTGCTGAAAAGTGTTGTTGTAAGAAAATTCAGCCTCACACAAATGTTTATCCCAGTCGTTGTGTCTTCCAGTGACGTAATGACGCAAATAATCCTCCAAAATCCTATTAATTCGTTCCGTTTGACCGTCGGTCTGCGGATGAAACGCTGTAGATAGCGCAGAGCGACAACCGGTCAACCGAAAGAGCTCTTGACAGAAGCGACCCACCCACCTAGGATCTCTGTCAGATACAATGTGAGTGGGAAACCCATGCAAGGTGAAAACCCGGGTCCGTAACAGTTGAGCTATCACTTCTGCACTTGCGTCAGTGGTCGTCGGAGCGAAGTGCGCATACTTTGACAACCTATCAACAGCAACCCAGATAGCGTCATATCCTTCCTTAGTTCTTGGCAGTCCAGTGATTAGGTCCATAGACATTGATTGCCACTTTCTGTCAGGTATTTCTAGAGGGTGTAGTAACCCTGCAGGTAAGTGTGCTGGGGCTTTGACACGCTGACACGAGTCACATTGGGCCACAAAGTCAGCCACATCTGCGGCCATCCCTGGCCACCACCAGGAACGTTGAATTAATTCGAGGGTCCTGTCCCTGCCTGGATGACCAACTATAGGTGGTCCATGCAAATTTTCCAGGATTTCTCTACGAAGGTTACGTTCGACACCGTCAGAACTCATATGGTGGGAGGGAACGTAAATGCGCGCACCGCGCTTCCACAAGCCACTATGGAAGCTTAACTTGCGGCGATTTTGTTTACGATGGAGCCAATCATCTATCTCATATGCCTCACTTAAAACCCTTCCCCATCCCCTCAACCCGTCCATCGGCGTGGGTAGGGTGGTGGAGTCTGCAGCCTCCCCAACCCCCATCGCTCCTACTCCGACAGGGGGAGAGTGCTCCCCCAGGGGCCCTGCCCTAGCCTGAACCGACGCCTGAACCCCAGCCTGGGCCCGAGCTAGGGCTCGGACGTGGGCCCCGGCTAAGTGAGGACTCCTAGACAATGGGTCAGCAGGGTTAGTGGATCCCGGCGCATATTCCCATTGGATGTCGAATAACTGTAGAAACTCCGCCCAGCGCGCCCGTCTGGGTGAGAGTAGGGTTTGGGTTTGCAAAAAACTATTCGCGCGATGGTCCGTAACAACTGTGAAAGTTTGCCCTAATAAGTAACACCTCCACTCCTTGAGGGCATACAACACACCTGCAAGCTCTTTCTCAGTTGTGGAATAATTGCGTTCGGCATTACTAAGCTTTTTACTGAAGTATGCTACAGGTCTACCTTCTTGCAATAGTACTGCACCCACCCCATAGTCACTGGCATCTGAGATCACTTTGAAAGGCTTGCTACTGTCTGGGAGTGCTAGTACAGGAGCATTGGACAAAGTTTCTTTTAAACTTTGAAACGCGTGCTCTTCAGCTTCTCCCCACGTCCAAGGAACTTTGCCAGTGAGCCGGGTTAAGGGGGCCGCAAGCGTACTGTAACCCGGGACGAACTTGCGGAAGTAGTTGGCTAGTCCCAAGAATTGTCGTACGTGCGTGCTCCCCGTGGGTGTTGGCCAGTCCACAATAGTCCGAACTTTGGCAGGGTCAACTTTGATGCCGTCGCGCCCCACGACATGTCCCAAATACCGCAACTCGTCAGCAAAAAACTCACACTTGGATAATTTTGCATAAAGTTTTTCCTCTCTCAGCCGAGTAAGGATGCGAGTTAAGTGCTCTAAGTGCTGTTCCCTGGACTTGCTGTATACCAACAAATCATCTAGGTAAACCACAACAAAACCCTCTCGAATAAAATCATGAAACACACTGTTCATCAGTCTCTGAAACGTGGAGGGAGCATTCGTGAGACCAAAAGGAAGCACCAAAAATTCAAATGAACCTAAGGGTGTTCTAAAGGCGGTTTTGGGAACATCGGATTCATGTAATCGCACTTGATGGTAACCTGACAAGAGATCAAAAGAGGTAAAGAACTTTGAACCCTGCAGCTTGTCCAGAAGATCGTCTATCCGTGGCAACGGATATTTGTCCTTCCTTGTTAAGTTATTAACTGCCCTGTAATCTATAACCATTCGGAATGTTCCGTCTTTCTTTCTCACAAACAATATGGGGCTACCATACGGTGATGCACTCGGCCTGATGAAACCCTGTGCTAGTAATTCCTCAACCTGCCTCCGACACTCCGCCACTTCTGGTTCAGCCAACCTATAAGTGGGGCGACAGGGCGGCGTATGGCCGGGTGTCATAGGTATAGTGTGCAAGATGCCCCTGTCTGGAGGTAAATCTGGCAATTTCTCTGGAAAAACATCCAAAAACTCTAACAACAATTGCTTCAAGTCTTGTGGCTTGTCAGTCATACCCTCAATAACACGCCGGGAGTTTTCGTTTAAATCTAGGCCGGTGGCTCCGCTGTCTTCGTCCCAAGGATTATCCCCCTCTGTAGTTGCCACTGCAACCCTATGGAGATAGTGTGTTGCACAAACTGAGTCCTGTCCACTCCTTGCCTCTCGCACAACCCCCCAAAACCCTGGACAACCCTTTCGCATAGCCCGCCTAGCTTGACCCTCACTTATAACATTTACTTTTTGCGCCGGTAAGGTACCTCTTTCACTAGGGGGCAGCGGGTTGAGGAGTGTAATGTAGTGTGAGGAATGAGGCGGTTTAAGATGAACTGCGCCATGATTGTAGTCAATTAACGCTTTTCTTTCTTTCAGAAAATCCTCACCAAGGATTAAGTCCACCCCATCCAACAGAGTTTCGCAGACAATGAAATCCCTCTGTTCCACATATGTTTGAGATAAGTGCACCCTGAGCTTAGCTGTCCCCGCCGAGCGCATGGTCTGTCCATCTGCCAGCTGGACATCCACACACTTCTTTGACAGCCTCACTCCGAGAGTAGCTAGGAAGTCTAGTCTGACGAACGAGTGCGTCGCCCCGGTATCGACTAAAGCGACGCCCTTCACACCAGTACAGTTAACATGAAAAAGCATTGCTAAATGCCTATTTGAAAAAGCTTGAGCAAAAGATACGCTAAATTTGGGTCCGGCATGGTAAACTACATAGGAGTAGGGGACATCAGGTCCCTTGGTACCTTGCAGGATAACTCTCATGCCTTTTAGCCATGGGTACACTGCCTTGGATTTCGCCACTTTACTACCCATTAGAAAACAAGCACTTAAATGTTTATTTGCTTGTTGCTCACGAGCGAAAGTGGATAAGGTGTCCTCCGCTTTACCTATAGGTACTGCAACAAATGTCGGTTTAGACGTTCCATCGGGTAGGGTATTGTCAAAGGGGCCTCTAGAAAAAGAACAATGCAAAAACTCAGAACAACGTTGCTCGATAGAAGAATGAAAAGATTCCCAAGGAACAAAAGTGTGGAGGTTTCCTTCTCTAACTCCACTCATGGCCTACCGCGTCCCCTTGCCCGGCCCCGTCCACGGCCCCGTCCTCTGATTCTCCGTCCCCGTCCGGCCCCACCCTGTGCTGTCCACCCTTGCATAGGGGCTGCTCCCACACCGAGGGACCTAAAGTTGTTGTGGCCCCCTCCTACCCGTCGCCGCAGCAAATCACCAGCCAGACCTGGAATTGGTGGAGCAGGCTGGTTTACCTCCTGTCTGGCCTTCACAATGTGTTGCAAGATGTCCCACTGTTGTTGATTAAGATAGGCGTTAGGGTCCTCTCTAAGTTTTTTGAGTGGGCAAAACCAAGATTCATGGCCAGGGGTATTGCACGCGTAACAGCTTCTGTTGAGGGGAAAGGCAACTCTAGTGTCCCTCCGATACTCGGGAGGTAAACCATCCCTGCGGGGATAAGGAGTCGCGCCTTGGATCGCGGCGACCGTGGCGAGCGGCGCAGGGTAACCATGGGCCATCTGGATTGGCGCTGCCACCATCGGTGCAGCTGCCATCATCCCAAATTCATGACTGTAGTAGGGGATTGTCCAGTCCTGTCCGACGCCAGCAACGTGCGGTGCTGGGCCAACGGTGGCGGTTGCAATGCTTGAGTTAGGGGCCCCGGGGCCGGTTCTCAGTCTCTTTGCCTGTAAGGGCCCGCCCACCGCGGCATCGTACCGTGTGAGTAAACTTATCAAGGCATCCAAATCATCAAAACCTTTGCCTGTTGTAGGGTTAATTGCTGAATATTTCTTTAAATCCTCACGTAGGCCTTTACGAAACCTATGGATTTTCTCCCCCATGGATAGGTCCCCACTGACTTCTACCTCTGCTAGCAAGGTTGTAAAGCGCTCAACATACTTCTCAACTGATTCGTTGCCCTGATATACGGAATCAAGTTTATCCCTTGCCTTTGCAACCTTATCAGTGTTATCATAGACAGAAGACAACAGATCCCCAAAGAGAGCTAAATCCACGACAACACCTGGATTTTGCCTCACGTAAGCTGCTTTTTTTGTTAACCACACCTTTTTCACGCTCTTTCCTAAGCAGCGCACTGCGTAGTCAACCCTGAGGTTCGCGGGCACACCGGTGAGTTCACAATATGACCTCACATCGTCTAGGAATTGTTCGAGATCGTCCCTGCGTCCCTCGAATTTTTCCGGTAAGTGCGTTCGAACTGTCGGGATTCTTGCCTGTGGGTTCGCGGGGTTTTGAGCCGCGACTTCAGCGTTTTCTGCCTGTTGTCGTAACTCAGCCAGTTCGGCAGCCATTGCCGCTTCACGCCCCTCGGCCTCGGCCAAAGCAGCCTGCAGCTCTTCGACTTGTCGTCTAGCCATTTCTGAGCTGTCAGTGCTGGCGAGGCTCGGTGACACAGGAAATCGAGAAAGTCCGGGTGGGGGCCCTAAACTCGGTGACCCGAGTCGTAGGCCCCTAAAAGCGCCACACACACCACAACTAACCCAATCCGAATCTATAGAATTCTCTGAAAAACTTCTTTGGGAAATTTTTTCAACGAGAGGAGCTCAAAATTTGGCCCCTCTCGCCGATACCAGTGATACAGTAGAAACGGCCAAAGGATGCGAAAACAATGGTTACAAGTTGTTTGGGCTCCACCTCAGTACCCGTCCAGTCCGGCCCGGTCCTTCCTCTGCCAAAGCCTTATTCTATCCTGTTCTAAGTGTGTCCCTGTCTCCATCGCCAATGCGCCTTGTCAAGTAAGGGGTCACTCCCTTGGCGCGTGAAGTAGCCACTTCTTGGCGTGGAGGAACATAACTCACGAAGGGACCTTTATGGAGGTCCAAATCCTCGTGGTCCGGTCATTTTCCTATAACACGCGACTATTCCTGTTACACTTCCCCTGACTATCAGGCTCAGTTGCAGCCTGGTCAGAGGGTACCGGGAAGGAGCTGTCAGGTCTACTGCTGGAGCATGGGCTGCTGACAGTCTGATTCTGCATACTGCGCTGTGACAATGGCACCACTGGGTTGCTGCTGTGCATTTGCCCTGATAAGTCTTCAGGGTATGAGAACTGCTGAGGCTGGTCAGGGAGAACAGCCATTCCCACCCGAGTACCTCCTCGAATGTGTTCCACAAATTGAACATCTCTGCTCTCTCTCCAGATCCCCCCTCCCATATAGATACGATATGCCTTTGATACTGGAGAGTAACCAGTGAACATCCCAGCCACAGCCTTTGGTGCAAAGGCCCCCCTCTGCTGGTCAGGAACGTGCACAAATGCAAGGCATCCCCATGTGCGCAGCAAGGATACATCTGGCTTATATCCCATGAACATTTCGCAGGGAGATAGGGGCCTGCCTGTGCTGGGTCCCATATTTAGGAGGGTGCAGGCTGTCTCCAGGGCTTCCTTCCACATAACAGGGCTTGCTGCAGCAAAATTGAGGAGGGTCCTGGTGCGCTCCTTGAGGGTTCTGTTGGCTCTCTCAGCAACTCCATTCTGCTGAGGGGTATATGGGGCAGATGTCTCCAGCTTAGTGCCCTGGGATGCACAAAATTCCTTGAACTTGGCATTTAAGAACTCTGTCCCTCTGTCACTGCGGATGCACTTCACTGTAGTTTCCTTCTCAGTTTGCCAATACAAAATTAGGTCTCTGACAACAGCTCCAATTACATCTTTTGACTTCACTGGCAGCACTGCCTTCCACCCAGATGCCTCATCAGTTACAGTTACCCAAAAGCGTTCCCCAGTAATGGCTGCTGGTGATATGGGACCCACAGTGTCAATGTGGATTCTGTCAAGGGGTTTCTCAGCAGGTCTAGAGCTTTCACCAAATGGGGGACGTGCATGCTTCCCCTCAATGCATGCTTCACAGTACTTAGGACACTTTTCACAGGGGGACATCAAGGTGTCTAGGCCAGTAACCAGTTGCTCACTGCTCAGGCGTTTCATCCAGGGGTCTCCTGGGTGTCCCAATCTGCTGTGCCACAGGAAACGTTTGGCACAGTCGTGGCTTAGACCTTTGGAGCATTTCTTCTTCAGGGCAGCTGTCACTGAATAATGAACCTTCACTGGTGCTACTGGGAGGCAGTTGTGGATATAATAGAGACCATTCTCTGGTTTCACAGGCATCTGCCAACCACTCGGTCCTGAGACAGCAGTGAAGGCTCCCAGTCTATCTGTACTGAACCGGATTCCATCACGCAGAGCAGCAGATACTGAGAGAATATTGGTGGTGGCTGAGGGAACACACTGGACATGATGCAGCCACACTGGAATATGCTGAGAGGACATGAGACACACTGACCCAGTAGCAACAATACCCCCAGTGGCATCAGATGTAGCAAGCAGCAGTGGAATAGGGTGGTCATGTACTGTAGGGGCATGCAGCAGGGAAAGGTTGTTCACAAGATGCACAGACGCTCCACTGTCCACAAGCCACGACTGTTTGGACTGTTGGTGTTTACTGTCATCCAACACATTATAAGATACCACGTATGGCATACCTTCTGAGGGAGGAGAAGGTGGGCCTGGAGGAGGGTGCAGTAGTGGGCACGCTCCAGTGCCTGGGAATGCATGCTGCACGCTTGGAGGTGGCTGGGGTGCACCAGGAAACTGTCCTTGGGGCCACATGGCAGCAAGTTGCTGTACAGCTGCCACCACATTGCGTTGTGTCTCTGCATCCCTTTGACGTTTGCGGCAGTCTCTCCAAAAATGGCCTTTCCTGTGGCAGTAGTTGCACGTGCCTCTCACTTCTCCCCTTGATTCTGAGTCTGCTGGCTGTTTGGAGGGATTGGCTAGTGGAAGGGGCTGGAGCAGTCTCTCGTTGAGCAGGCATTGCCTTCATCACCATGGCAGGCTGTTCTCCATCATCGTTGTAGCCAGAAGCCTCTGCAGTGGTGGAAATGAGAGCTGCCAGATCATCCAGGGGGTAAGCTACTGCAGTGGGCAACAGCCCGGGAGGATTAGCTGCTGCTGGCAGTCCCTGCACGATCTGGGTGGCCACATGACCATCCAAGAGGTCATGTCCATTGCGTTTCAAGCAGCTTTTGAGATTTATCATTCTAGACACATACTGAGAGATCGTTTCTCCACGTCTCATCCCTTTTGACATTTTGTAGTAGAATGCACAAGTTAGAGCGAATTTCCAAGTTGTGAGAGAGGGAGAGACAAGGCCGGATGGCCGACAAGTTGGACGCTCTTTCCAATTACAAGTAACCCCCACCTCACGGAGCTTCCACTCCCTACTTGTGGTCTACTAAGCTTCCAAATTACCTGAGTGCGTGTCTTCCCGTGGCTTACGTCTCTATCCGTTCCTTCCCGTGGTTCGTGATCGTGTGTTCACGTTCCTCCAATGGTAGCGCACTAGTCCACCAAACCTCTACAATAGTATCTAGAAAATATCCTAGAATCCTACTATGAGAGTAACGTCCATAACTATCCAATGGAATTCGACGGCTAGGAAGCCAAGGCTAGACGCTAGGCACGTGCGTACTCGCGTTGCTCGTACGACATGTGCGCCACATGTGCGCCTAGGCTAGGGGGTAAGGGAAATGTCCAGAAATGCCGGGAAATCCCTACATTCCATCACACATTTCCTTCAGCCAGTCTGCATTTGCTTGAGTGTTGTAACCACCAACAAATTTCTTGCAAATAAACAGATATGCATCATATGCTGACGGCTTACTTGACACTTCTCCTAACCATTCCTCTGGAACTGACTCATACAGAAGAAGCATTGCAGCCGCATTATGGATAGTTCCAGGCATGGCTGACTGAATGGCAGGAAAAGAACCCTTAGCACTATTGGCAGCAGTGAAGGCATTGTCCCATACCACAAAATTTGTGCCATGACGATCCAGTTTAATATGCACTTTGACTTGGGTGGCTATGACCTTGGGAAGTACATCTCCCTCGCCCTTTGATGTGCTGGGTGTACACGGCTGTCGTGTGGGAGACGATGTAGATGCTTCCTCTGTTGTGGGCTCCTCCTCAGATGGCTCCCTTGATTTAGATCTCTTTCTCGCCATGCTGATGTCACTCAGTCTGCGTTAGGTTCTGACCGCTGCGAGTCCCCGTCTTCGTCTCCGTTGTCTGTGTCCGTGCACCACTCCTCTGGGCTGAATCCTTTTCTGCTGCCCAGAAAGGAAAGTAGGAAGTCCTCGTCAAGAGTGGCGAGAGCACACTCCACTGCTGTGTAGGCTGCCCTTTCTTCCCAATACTCGGGTTTGCTGGGTCCTCCGAGCTGTTGTAGATGTCGTTCAAATAATGCTCGCGTGACGAAGCCTGGGTCCGCGTTGATGAATGAACACTCCCACGCAGTTACTTTGTAGGCTGGGTAAACAGAGAATCGTCGTCTGAAGCACAGAGGCTGTTCGACTTTGCCCAGTCCGTACGCGCGGCTGACAAAATCCTTCACTAGAAATGCTCGTTCTTCTGGTGTTCTCGGTCCCGTATCTCCTCCAGCTCGCCTCAGGCTATCATATGTAGGTGGTGAAGGAGTTGGGGGAATAAAAGGTCTTTTACCGCCGGTCGACATCCTTCCGCTCTGCTTCGTTCGTCCCATCGTAGGCTCGGAACATACTTTCAGTTGCCCAGCTCAAGAGTTGGTGGGCCCATAACCTGTACAATTCTGGGCGTAATGTTCCCTGTATGTCCCGGCACGAAGGGTGTTAAGCTCGGTCGGGTCTCTTGCTGTGTGTAGGAGAGCAAGCAGAGCCCGACTATGTGTTGACACTTGTGGCAACTGATCAGAGATAAGCACCCGGAGTGCTCTTTCAGTCCCAAACAAGTCATTACATTGCTTCTTGCTCTCTCTCAACGCCAAGGAATTCAAACTACCTCTTCTAAGCATCGACAGATAGTTCGCATCACCATTGTTCGATGAGCCAAGCATTAGCAACATTCTAATATGCTTATCTAGACCTCTTCCTAATCAATTGTCCATGCAATTTACACTAAGATGCAGCACTTCACCTGTATGTCCCGGCACGAAGGGTGTTAAGCTCGGTCGGGTCTCTTGCTGTGTGTAGGAGAGCAAGCAGAGCCCGACTATGTGTTGACACTTGTGGCAACTGATCAGAGATAAGCACCCGGAGTGCTCTTTCAGTCCCAAACAAGTGCCGAGCCCATCATGCCTGCTGCCTATATCCTTTCTCGCAAGAACGCGTCAAATTGCATTACTCTCTTTCTCCCAAAATGGAATCAGTCCAGATCAATTATGGCAGAACTCTAGAGTTCTGCCATCCATTACTCAACCTCTAAGATTGTTCACAGTGATTGCTTTAGGGAAGCCTGGCCACTATTACTCTTCTGAGGGAAAGTCACTAATTTGTTCTTTCACTATTATAACAAAAGCACCGGCCGGTTAAAGTTAACAACTACCGGGGCGTAGTGCCGTATAATACAGGAAGGCGCCGGAGACTACGGGCTAGCCTCCCCCACATGGGGCGCATGTGGTAACCATGGCCGGCGAAATAATGCGTGAGTTCCGCGATTGTCTGAGCGGCAGTTTCCGCTGTATTGCAAAGACGAGTATACTCAACTACCTGAGTATGCAAAACATTGAATTTGTATCTGTCTGGGATAATGGAATGATAGAAAGGCATCCGGATGAGGCTAACCTTTCCCTTAAAGAAGGTTTGATCCTTCCTATAAATGCCCGTAATCGCCTTGTAGCCCATAGCGTGGGGCACAATGGTGATTTTGAGGTTTAGGAAATTGCAGGTAGTCTTAGGTTCGCATGAAGTGACTTTGAAACCTAAATGTGGAGGGTAGACGCCATGAATGCCATGCTCAACGTGTTGCTGAGGGAGAAAACGCAGAAATAAGGAAGGATTGTGCGTCAGGCACAGTTCGTCGTCGATAAAACGACCCCTGTGACGAAAAGTTGCTAATAATGTCTTAGCTAGAGTGGATCGTACCGGCTGAGGGTCGTGAACAGCCGCTAAAACAGTTTTGAAGAATAAACGCTCGTATTGCAAAAGATAAAAATTGGCAACATAGACGCAATGGTTTGCGCCCATTGGTATGCCAACAATCTGTCTGAAAATCTGACCCCCAAAAAAGAGAAAAGTGTTTTGGACACTGAATTGGAACATTGTTTTAATACAAATAGAATCGAAAAGAAGGCTAGTCGTGGCGGCATCCCGTAAGACACCCATAAACCCAAAGCCCGGCCGCAGTTGTGTCATATGCATGGCCACCGTATTTGTATGAACCCTCGTCTCCTTCCCGTTTGACAACTGGAGAATCAAGGAGTCTGAGTTTGGTACATTCCGTTTGGTCGCGTGATAAGTCCAAAGGTCATCTAGCAACGCACTAAATTTATCAAATGAATCGTCAAGCGGAATCCCGCTGTACAACCGATCAAATCGAAAGAATGTAACTCCGGTGTGTCAATTTCTGGTGACAGAGTGCTCAATTGTTCTAAAGTTTCCTGTGCCGAGATCCGGTTGAACTCCGCGAGTCGTTGTACATAAGCAAACGCGTTTTCTAGCACAGGGACCTTTGGTGTCCAAAGTGTATCCGCAAAGTCTTTAAAAGTGCATTTATTGTGCGAGCATGTATTAGTGCGAGCCTTTATTGTCAAAGACTTTGTCAACGCGGAATACAGACGAGGCGCCCTTACTCCTCCCAAGTGGTTTCAAGATCGATTTCCCATATACCCAGCATACAAAGTCACGGCGTGGGAGCTTTCATTCATTAACAGAGATCCGGGATTCTTAACCAGAGCCACATTCGAGAGGTATCTACAGCAGACGGGAGGACCATCACAGGAAGCCTACTGGGCGGAGAAAGCTGCTTACACAGCTGTGGAATCTGCTTTAGCCAGCCTGGGCGACGACTTTCTGGACATGCTGATATATCACAGCGAGGGCCACTACGAAAAGGAGTGGCTTACAGAGCCAGACAGCGAAGACGAGGACGGGGACTCAAGACTCTCAGAGGGAAACGCATAACCAAACAGTCACAGTATGAAGAAAAAGGGATCAAGCTCCAGTGAGGCGTCGAAGTCAGCCAGTGAGCAGTCTACTTCGACCCCAACACGGGAACCGTGCACGCCCAGCACATCCAAGGGAGAAGGAGGACACTTTACCAAAGGTCATCGCCACCCAGGTCAAGGTCCACATCAAGCTACAATACAAAGGTCAGAACTTTGTGGTATGGAATAATGCTTTTATTGCAGTTACTGATTCCAAAGGCTCCCTGCCTGCCATTGAGGAAGCCATGCCTGGAACTACCCACAATGCTGCAGCTGCTGCCCTCCTGCTACTGTATGAGTCTGTCCCTGAAGGCTGGCTGGGAGAGCTGTCCAGTAAACCTTCAGCCTATGATGCATATGTACACATCTGCAGAAAATTCACAGGTGGACACAACGTTTAGGCCAATGCTGCTGGCTGAAGGAGATGTCCAGAGGCATGCGCCAAGGAGAAACATTGTCCCAGAATGTGAATCGGATGATCAACCTCAAGGGCTGTTTGAAGCGCAATGGACATGACCTCCTGGATGGACACGTGCTAACCCAGATTGTTCAAGGACTGCCAGCAACTGCACGGGAGCCAGGATTGTTGTCCATTGCCGTCGCCCATCCACAGGACCAACTGGCTGACCTTATCACTACTACAGCATAAGCAATCGGTAACAACGACGATGGAAACCAGCCAGCAAGGGTCATGATGGCCCTTCCCACCCCAGATGCAGCTACCCCTGCCCCTGCAGCAAGTGTGGTAAACCAGTCCAGGCAGCCTGCTGAAGCGGACCACAAGGCTGAAGTGCGTGGGACCTGCAACTACTGCCACAAGAAAGGCCACTTGTGGCGCGACTGCCGCAAGCGACAGAGGGATGCGGAGACTCAGAGAAATGTGGTGGCAGCAGTGCAGCAACTGGCAGGCATGTGGCCCCAAGGGCAGTTCCCTGGAGGACCTCCTCCTCCCCCAGCAGTCCAGCATGTTTTCCCTTGAGCTGGAGCCTTCCCACTGTTGCACCCTCCACCTGGTCCACCTTCCCCTCCTCCTGAAGGTATGCCCTATGTGGTGTCTTACAATGGCTTGGCTCCCTAAACAGCAAGAAGTCCAAACAGTCTTAGTTGGTGGACAGTGGAGCATCTGTGCATCTGGTCAACAACCTGTCATTGCTGCATGCCCCCACAGTACATGCCACACCCATTCCATTACAGCTTCCCACCTCAGATGCTTCTAGAGGAATTATTGCCACTGGATCTGTATGTCTTTTGACCCAACAGTGTGTCCCACTATGGCTGCACCATGTGCAGTGTGTTCCCTCTGCCACAACCAATACTCTGTCAGTGTCAGCTGCCCTTCGTGATGGAGCATGTTTTACCATAGACAATGTTGGGGCCTTTACAGCAGTGTCAGGACCAAATGGGTGGAGCATTCCTGTCAGATCAGAAAATGGCTTGTATTATATCCATGACTGCTTCCCTGTCACTGCAAACAGAAACCCTTCCCCTGTCACAGCTGCAGTGAAGACCAAATGCAATAAAAATCCAAAACATGACTGTGCCAAGAGATTTTTATGGCACAGCAGGATGGGACACCCAGGAGAACCATGGATGGAGCGCCTAAGCAATGAACACCTGGTCACTGGAATTGGCCCATCACTGTCAACTTGCGAAAGATGCCCTAAATATTGTGAAGCCTGCATTGAAGGAAAGCATACCCGCCCCCATTTGGAGAGAGTAGCAGACCTACAGTGAACCCTCTGGATAGAGTGCACATTGATACAGTGGGCCCCATTTCCCCTGCTGCCATCACTGGAGAGCGATTCTGGGTGACTGTGGCAGACGAGGCCTCTGGCTGGAAAGCTGTCCTGCTAGTTAAATCAAAGGATGTCATTGGGTCTGTGGTCAGGGATCTTATAATGTTTTGGCAGACTGAAAAGGGGGTTACAGTCAAGTGCATCCGTTGCGATCGAGGTACAGAATTTATCAACCCCAGATTCAAGGAATTATGTGCCTCTCAGGGAACTAAATTGGAGATGTCAGCCCCATACACCCCTCAGTAGAATAGGATAGCAGAGCGAGCCAACAGAACCCTGAAGGAGCGTACCAGAACCCTCCTCAACTTTGCTGCAGCCAGCCCTATGATGTGGAAGGAGGCCCTGGAAACTGCATGCACTCTCATGAACATGGGACCCAGTACAGGCAGGCCTCACACTCCCTTTGAAATGTTTATGGGTTTTAAAACCAGATGTATCCCTCTTGCGCACATGGGGCTGTCTGGCGTTTGTACATGTCCCTCATCAGCCTCATCAGCAGAGGGGCGTGTTCTCACCCAAGGCAGTGCTTGGAATGTTCACTGGATACTCCCCAGTCTCAAAAGCATTCCGAATTTATCTGGGAGGAGGAGTATGGCGAGAGAGACGTGGAATTTGTGGAGCACATTAGAGGGGCATCTCGTGTGGGAGTGAACGCGGGACCTGAGCAGCTACAGAACTTCTCATATCCAGAGGGGTTAGTTCGACCGCAGCAGTCCTCTGAACTTCCCGCAGACAATCCCCGGACAATTTTCCCGAATGGAGCCACCAGCTTTCCCATTTCCAGAAACAGACCAGACAGTGCCTTCTCGGGACCCCCTGACGAGACTGCAACCGAGTCTGGCTCTCAGGGGAAGAACATCCCCACAGAGGCGACCACCGAATGATCTCCTGGACCCCCGGAGGAACCGCCACTTCTGGACCTGGACCAGTCTGGTATGATGGAATCGCTCCGCCACCTGGCAAGAGGAAGTCAGGACTGTGGACAGCATCGACCATTTCTGGAGCGTGCACAGCAGTCCCTCCGAACCAATCAACCTGCCGCTGGAGACAAGCCGCCAGACTGACAAATACGATCTCAACGCTACGAACAGCGAACCGCCACACGAGAACTCCTGCTGGCACAGGAGAGGGGTGAGAGCTGTGAGCGAGAGGGGTGGACTGAATGTGACAGTGAGTCGCATGGACCAGGGGAAGTGCAGGACATGGGTCAGAACCATGAGAGACCTGTAAAACATGTCAGAGATGAGAGGGAGACAGTCTCTGAGCAGACTGATACTGGGCCGAGTGAGCTGAGTTGCTTGGGTGGGACATGTCCAGTGCCAGAGAGCAATGTTAGCAATGAGCTGTGAGTATGCCGTGGATCGCCCACCTGATATTCCTAAGGTCAGGGGACAGTATGGTGCCAGCCATACACCTGAGAGGGAATGTTCGAACCCTCCAGGACCACCAATCCACCATGTCTGTGAGAGTGTGACTGGGCCTGCGCCCCAGCGCTCATGTATGGCGGGTGAACGAAGGAGAGAGAGAGAGGCACAGACACACCAGCAGGAGGGGAAGACCACACAGGCAGCACATTTGGCATGTTTTGCCGGTGAGAGATCTGGCGAGACTGAAGTTCGCCAGACATGTCAGAGTGCGAGAGAGGAGGCGAATCGGAAGCTCGGACAAATGTGCAGGAACACCGAATTACAGGTGCTTTCCAAGAGGTAAGTGTGTCTGGGAGGAAGATGTGAGCGTGCGAAGTAGCAAGCTTGAAAAGGCAAGCTGCGAGTCGAAGAGGGAGAGAGAACTGAGTGGAAAGTCAGATGTAGCCTCTGCTATTCCCATGTGCAGCGCGGCGAAGGTCAGTGGAAGAGTAGTGGGTGCTGGAGAGACTGAGAGCTGCCCTGCAGAAGAAAAGGGTGAAAAGGGGAAGCACAATGGAGTGCGTTTTGGCAAAATCAGTAGTCTAATTTAGCAATAGCGGAAGAGGATTTATAAAGGAGACAGAATCGTGAGTCCACCGAAAAGATCTTACATGATTGATTCGCAAGCCCACTCTAAAACCCAGGGTGGGTTGTATTATATTGTACTGCCTCAGATGCGTAGTCGGGCAACCGAGCGAACTACCTGAGCGAGGTTGTACTGCGAACCAAGATCACATGGCAAGTCATAGAGCAATGCCAGGGACCACTAGAGCATTATACCCTAGGAAATGCTACAAAATGAGTGTGCCTTCCAGTTTGAAAGAAGCCCAACAGTCACCACAATGGGAATACTCGAAGGCTGCTATGCAAGAAGAGCAGAATTCCTTGGATGCTCATGAGGTAATGGAGTATGTTCCCAGACCCCATGGTCATAAAGTTATTCCTGTCCACTGGATATTTTCAGTGAAGATGGATGCCCATGGCAATGTAATCAGATTTAAGGCAAGGGTGGTAGCTCAAGGCTGCAGGCAAATTCCTGGTGTAGATGTCATGGAAGTGTTTGCTCCAACCAGCAGTTATGGATCTAGGAGAGCATTGCTATTAGTGGCTGCAAAGGAGGGTCTTGAAATCCATCAAGTGGACGTAAAGACTGCTTTCCTACATGGAGAATTAGAAGAAGAGGTGTATGTTACACAAGCACCTGGGTTTGAGAATGGTAACCGCAACAATGTGTGTCGCTTGAAGACGGCCTTGTATGGCTTGAAACTGGCACCTAGAGCTTGGCACAAAACCCTCAATGAGAAGCTGGAAATCATGGGGTATGAGGTGTGAAACTGTGATGCGTGTGTCTATGTAAAGGGCTCAGCTGATGGGGGCAAGTCATTTGTGTTGATATATGTGGATGGCCTGCTGATTGTTTCCAAAGGTATGTGTGAAATTGAGAGAGTGAAGGGGCTGCTCAAGCAAGAGTTCACTATCCATGATTTGGGAGAGGTGAAGGATTTCTTGGGTTGCCAAGTGATGAGAGATAGGGATAAAGGGCTAATCTCACTGAGTTGTATCCCCAAGATAGATGCCTTGGTGGAGAAATTTGGTGAAGGTCTGGACTCATTGGGACCTGACAACCCAATGACTAAAGATTTCGTGGCCACTCAGAGGCCTATGTCCAAGGAAAACAGTGACTGTATTGGGGCTGGGAGCCTGTTGCCTCCTGGTCACCGTTACTGTGAGTTGGTAGGGTCACTGTTGTATATTGCCAACACAACCAGGCCTGATATAGCCCAGGCGGTTGGAGTTTTCTCTCGTTGCAGGATAAATCCCACTACAGCACATTGGAATGATGCCATCAAAGTGCTGAAGTATCTGAAGGGAACGAGAGAGCTTGTTCTAGTCCTGGGAGGCAAGGATACAGAATTAGAAGGTTTCGTTGATGCAGATTATGGAGGAGATCAAGATCATCATTTCTCCACTACAGGTTACGTAATCCGAGTGTTTGGAGGTGCTGTAGTTTGGGGAAGCAAGAAGCAGTCAGCAGTGGCCACTTCTATTGTTGAAGCCGAAATTATGGCGGCAAGTGCAGCTGTAAAGGAGGCAAATTGGATGAAAGGTTTTCTGGAGGAAATCGGAATTTCCCCTTGGGTTGTCAAGATTCACTGTGATAATCAGGGATGCATCAATCATCTCAGAAAACCAGTGTTCTCCAAGCACACAAAGCAGATTGCAATAAGCTTCCACTTTGCTCGAGAAGCTATCGCATTGGGCCAGGGATGTGAGATATGTCCCCTCAGCCAGGAATGTAGCTGACATTTTCACCAAGCCTCTTACACGGCAGGTATTTCGGGAACATCGCAACTCTCTGGGTCTGGCCAAGTTTTTGTGAGGAAAAGGCAAGGGGAAGTGTTATATTAGTAAGGTAAATTTGTGCCTTTCCCTCAGAAGAGTAGTAATGGCCTAATCTACTGAGAAACAAGTAGCTGGAACAATTAGGAGAATGAGTAATTGATGGCAGAACCTAGGAGTTCTGCCAAGGTCAATCTAGACTGATTCCATTTAGAGAGAGATAATGAGGTAATCGAACACGGTGTTTGCTAGGAGGATATATGCAGACCGCCTCGCAAGGATGAGGCACTCGATAGGGACAATAAAGGCACTCCGGGTGCTTCTCTCTTAACAGTTGCCTGTCAAGTCCTCACGCATAGTCGACACTGCTTGTTTACCGATACACAACAAGAGTGCCGCCACCCTAAACACCCTTCGTGCCGGGGCATACAGGTAACCGGATGGTGCAACACCAAACGCATAAGAACTGTTGGTCAGGAAGAGGTCTAGATATTGGTATTAGGATAGTGCTAATGTTTTGACTCATCGGATACTGGTAATGCAGACTATCGGTAGATACGTAGATTGAGTAGTTTGAACTGCTGAGTGACGAGAGAAAGCAATAAGCATTGTAAAGACTTGATAGGGACTATAAAGGCACTCCGGGTGCTTCTCTCTTAACAGTTGCCTGTCAAGTCCTCACGCATAGTCGATTCTGCTTGTTTACCGACACACAACAAGAGTGCCGCCACCCTAAACACCCTTCGTGCCGGGGCATACAGGAAACGCCAAGCACATAAGTTCACAATCATCCTTGGACAGGACTAGATGGCTCCCAGGGAAGCCACAGTAAGTGTTGGGGTGGGGAAAGCTCAAATAAAACATGAAGGGAAGTGGGTAACATTGGACCCTCACAGGAAAGTCGTACCTTGCACGTCGCAATGGGGTATGAACTCAGTGAGGAAAGGGAAGAAGAAATTGGATGGAAACTTTAATCTTTGAACGTTGTCATGAGAACTGGGGAGCATGTATGGGATGAGCAGGAGGAGGAGTCATCCCAGGAGGGAAACAAGCAAAATCCCTCCGACGACGCACCAGGCATCCCTCAACCAGCTCTATGGGACCGGGTACTCAGGGCGGGTCGGTCTCGGGTCGGTCCCGGAACCCCAGGTCGATGGGGAGGAAGAGGAGCCACCATCGTCGTCGGGTAAGCTCACGGGAGCCTCGGGATTGGAAGAGGTCATGGAAGGCAAATTGGAACAATTGGGGGTGCTCCTGAGGGAGTACAGTGATTTGTTTTCGAAGGGTTTGCTAGGATTACCACCTCACAGACAGGTGTATCATACCATCAGAATGTACCTCCCAATAAGCAAACTTATCGTTTATCCTCTTTGGAAATGGAAGAGTGTACTAAAACGGTGGATGAGCTTCTCGCATTTGGGCATATCCGGCCCAGTCACTCACCTTATGCTTCTCCTGTTCTTTTTGTTAAAAAGAGGGAAGGAACTTATAGGATGGTGATTGATTATAGAGCTGTCAACCAGATTAGAATATTAGTGGGATAGAATGCCACCTTACAGATTTAAATGGGGCTCTGGTGGAGTTTGCTGGACATATCTACGGGTACCCCTACCAATGGCTGCCAGATTTATACATATGCCTTCCAATTGCAATAGAGATTGGAGGAGTGCGGCGTAACAACAAGCAGGCCAGGAGCTCGGGAGGAGAGGCCTGAAAGCCGATGAGGTGGCAGAGGAAATATGCTGCACTAGTGCAGTGCAGTACTGCTTCAGCCTATATAGCCCATGTATGTAGGCTCAAGGCCCAGATCAACCACCACCAGAGCATCCTGCGCAACCCAGGGGTGAGGACGAGAATTGGGGGAGGAGCAGCTCCCTCTTGTTGAAAAGTTCAGCAGAGGAAGGTTGTATCAAAAGTTGTCCGAACAGCTCTCCTGAATTCATTATTTGAAGAGGCAGTTCAACTTTGTTTGTACTGCTTTTGTATGGTTGTCCAGAGCACTCACGAGTATGTGTGTAAGCTCATGAGTGTGTACACATCATGTGTGTCCAACTACGAGTACTGATCACTCAATAGTACTATTCACATATGTATATAATGATATGTATATAATCTATTCATAGTTCTGGATATATGTATATAATCTATTCATAGTTCTACATATATGTATATAATCTATTCATAGTTCTGGATATATGTATATATGATATATATCTTCAAAACGACAACCATGTTCGTATTGCAGTTTGACGTGCAAGCACTCACAAAGACACCTGAAGAAAGAAGATGACGCTAAAATAGGAAAGGACAAAATGGGATAAGTTGAGCACTCCGTCATGTTGATGAATTGGGTTGACACTTCAGTTTTCTTGAAGGTGGTGGACCAATTAGATATGAGCCTATAGTAATCTCAGCAATAAGTTCCCGTTCTGGGCTTGGCAGATGAACACTTATACTTGCTGATAAGCTGCACTGCCACATAGATTAAGTATAATATATAAGCTTAGTCAGGGTCATACCTCTTGGTCTTTTAATGTATGCAAGTTTCTGGTACAACAGAAACTTACAGGTGATTACTTATAAGCAATTATAAGTACTTATAAGTACCGTACCGTCGCAAAATATTGACTTAGGAATGGGGGTCAACTTTAGTAATATTCCGATTTCCCGCAGGGAAGGGGAAAATAACGGGAATTTTTGGGGGGTCAAAATAAAAATATTTGTCAATATTTTGCGACGGTACGATAATTACGTAAATACTTAAACGTAATTTAGGTATGCGAACGGTGAAGATGTGCAGTAATCCTTTTACAAATTGACAAACAAATGTAAGTTTAAGAACATCACATCTTTACAGAAGTTCTGCGTACTTTGGGAGCCTGTATACGTATACATTCGCTGAGCCACCACTGATGAAAGTCAACATGCAAAACGATAATCTAGGGGCTCCAAGGGATGACTAGTCTAGGGCGGCATCGCAGCAACTGGAAGGAGGCGCAGGTATGATGAAAGACCTTGCCTGTATCCATCGATGGTGTGATGTCCATCAAGTGAGGCTTCCACTTCCCGTTCGACAAGTGTGATATATATTACATTGCCATACCACTGAAATAATCCGGGCGTCGTCCGTACATCAAGCTGCAATGACAAGGACGTCACAAGTTTCTCAACTAAAGGTTTTCAGAAGTAGGGACTGACCCTAGATCTAAAAACGGCAAATCTTCCTGTCACGCGTTGTGTGGCATATCTGGCATCCACACCGAGCTTGTGGGAAATAGGCATCACACCTCCCCTCAACCCTGAGATGCGGATCTCCAGGCTCATTGTGACGAGCCAAGCCTTGCAAGCCCTGGCATGCTGGCTCAGCCTACTGATCACGTAACGTTTGGGACCACCTGCCAGTGGCTGTTCCGGCCTGTAACTGGCACCTCTGAATGCATGAACTGCGGAGATGCAGACCCTAGGTTTCTCACAGGCCTCGGCAGTTGGGCCCATCAATCTGTAACCCCACCAGCTCGGCAACAGGATGTGTTTTGAAAACCTTTGCTAGAGAGCACACTCCTGCTGCACCGAGTGCAACAGGAGACAATGCAGCAATCGTGCATGTGCTGCCCATGCCAGGTTACCCCATTCTGTAAGCATGGATTCGGAAGAGCCACCATGAGCACTTGCTTTGATGCTTTCTACATCAATACTCGTTCAACCGGGTGTACACATATTCTCAAGTAGGGCCTGAACAGCACTAACCACTTGACTTTGCTAAGCGCTACATAGCCCACCCTACGGACGCGACATCCCAGGTCCACACTCACCCTGTTCTTTGCTTCTACAGCCCTCGCTCTCAGCCCAAAACCTGTTCTCCCACATGTGCACGACGTGCATCTAATAACCATATTCCCAACTTTGTAAACTCTTAAGACCCTCAAATGCACATGAACATTTAGTGCTCTTACAAGGTCGCACGTTCATGTAGATATCAAGCTGCCCAGGTGGCAATACAAAAAAGTGGTGCCAGATATGGGCAGGTCTTTACAAAGTTGGAAAACTAGTACTCCTCACAGCTGCACTTCCTCAGCTTGATTTAGTACAGTACTTCACACTCTGCATTGTCATTGCCGGGCTCCTGCAGGCATCCCCGGGTCGCTTACACACACCCAACTACGCTTTTTTTTAGAGAAAGATGCCCCCCCCCCCCCCTTCCTTCAACCAGATGGCCTCCCACTTCCACGGGGGCGTTCCCTCCCCTCTCCTCTCTCTAACCCCCGCCCCTTGAACTGATTCTCCTTCTCTAACCTTGCAACTGGCATGCCCGATGCTTCCTGCTTTTGTTCCCGACTGCAATTCTCAAAGGCATTCGCATCCGCTTGCAGGATCCCACGCTGACGGGGCTATGTTTATCTGTCAACCTCTCCTTCAACATCGGCCCCTGTGACAATGGGCATGTGAGAGCCATACATGGCATGTCATAGCATGACAGACCCTCAAGTTGTCTAAAGCCCTTTTTTCTGCATTCCTCAGGGAATCTATGGGGGGCTGTGCCTCGGGCCCATGCAACCTCGCCGTCAGAAATTGTCCAGCGGGGCATGTTACAACATTCTCCCCCCAACCCTGGCCCCTCCCTTTCCCCTCCTCCCCCCCTCTCTCTCCCGCTGCTTCTCCATCCCTTCTCCCTCCCTCCCTCCCTCCCTCTATCCCCCCCCCCGGGTTTTCTGAAGGCCTCCATCACTTTCCTTTCCAAAACGAAAGGCAGAAAAAGACATGCCAGCTCTGGGGTAGGTACTTTTCTAAGTGCGCAAGGGATGCAAGCAGTGGGCCTTACGAAGGCTAGTGACTCACGGGTAGTCCACCAACTTCTTGGCGGAAGCTTTTAGTCAGCCCTCTTGGGTCTTTCCACTTATACAGTCCATATTTTGAGGCCAACAGGTTGGCTCCACATTGCCCTGCAATGCAACCTTCAAACACGGGTGAAAGAGTACCAGGGCTCAGTACCTGAGAAACAACTAAGAATGGCGCCAGTAGCCGGAGTGCATGAACGGAAGCTCCTCCTGCCGGAAGGCCTGATGATGTGCTGGATTGTACACAGGCACGGACATGTCAGCCAGGCTGGGGCTGCGGGCTGCAAGCTTGCTAACCTCAGCAATGGCAGTGGATAAGAATGGGGTGCCAGCCTCCGAGTAACCTGTCATATGCGCAAGCACTGAAGGCCACGCTGGATGTAAACCCTGTCAGCCCATCACCCCCGTTAGCCCACCACAACCTCTGTGTGAGGCATACAGGGAGCACGATGGAGGGGCATCAACAAAGGAATACCTACTGGTAGGAACGCAAGCAGAGCTCGAATCTGTCTTTTGTGTGTGAGGTAGATGCTTTGTACGAGCGAGCGAGCGAGCGAGCGAGCGAGCGAGAGAGAGAGAGAGAGAGAGAGAGAGAGAGAGAGAGAGAGAGAGAGAGAGAGAGAGAGAGAGAGAGAGAGAGAGAGAGAGAGAGAGAGAGAGCGTGCACAGTGCATGCAAGAAAGGGCTGCTGAATGGATCTGGATCTGGGAGGAAGAAAGGGAGGAGGAAGACAGGAGCCTAGCAAACAACCCCCCCCCCCCCACACACACACACACGCGCGCGCGCGCGCGCAGAGATGGGGGGGGGGGAGAGATGGAGTCAGGGGGAAGCAAACATGTAAATGTTTGCCTCATTTTGAGAGTTCACCGAGAAAAAGATAGAATTGGGCCATGACAGGGTAATATGGTGCAAGAGCACTGTCAATGTGCGACAGCAGCGTAAGCAAAGGCTTGGCCCGGATAGAGGTGGCATGTAAAGCAGAGCTTGCTGAGCAGTACAGGATTGCCACATGGACACGGACTTAGAAACCAAAAATTACTAGAGTTTGGGTTGTTCGTCGTCCCCACCTAAAAATTTT
>MVGU01001102.1:80000-85000 GCA_002005505.1 Botryococcus braunii | reverse complement strand
AAAAGATGCAGCAGTTGCTGTCGTACACGTACATGTCATGCAGCGGGGCATGTGAATAGTAGTTGATGTTCATCACGAACTCAAGGGAACACCTGATGCAAATCTTCTGGCCTCGAGAAATGCCCTGCTGTCTACCACTATCAGTAGAAAAGTTTTGACGCCCTAGCCTGAATGGCATAAAAGCCTGTAAAGTTCAATCTGGGTTTTAGAGTTTGAAAAGGACTCTTGCATTGAAGCACATGGGCAGGACTTTGACAACGGACTTCGCATCTACAAGAAATTTCTCTGCGGAAGCACAAGGGGCGAGGCGAAATGTCTAAGGCTTCCCATTGTAAGTCACTCTGATGAGCCAAAAGGTTCATTGCTTGCAAATGGCAAGATGGTGGGTGAGGCTAAGTCTAGGAATTGTCTGTCTTAGTATGTGTCTCTTCCGCAGGGGGGGGTGGTAGGCATGGCACCTGCATAAGATGCAGATACCGCTGAAAGTTGTCACTGCACAGCCACTTGCGCAGATGAATTGCTTGGGCTTCCAGGCGGCCCGAGCGTGAGTGGTCGGGCACCAGGCGAAAGGGTGCCATACATCCGACCAAGCTGTTAAAAACCGCTTCTTTCACCACTGCAGAATGACCCTGCCCTCATGCACCCACTCAATATCGCTGGGCAACACTCTAGAACAAGTCCAAGCCTTTTCCACTACTGTTTTCCTTCCTGCACATAGACCAGGTCGCGAAAGGCTTGGGAAACAGGCCAGGGTTTCCACTCCTGTCGGCTGGCGCTTCAAAGCTGGGTACTGTATAGCTTCAAAATTGCCAGGCTGTGTTACATCCCGTGTGTCAGCCATCAACGCCTATCTGCACATTCCAAATTATTCAAGAAGCTACAAAGCGAAAGGGGGAATCGCGTGACGCACAACTGCCACTGTTCCAGGCAAAATGGCCCAACGCACACAATGCTGGCAGAAGCAGCCTGCGCACATGCATTTCGACCTCAGGAAGGGCACCTTTGCAGCTGACAGGCACTTGGGATGTTGAGCTTAAGTAGAACTCCTTCAAATACCACTTGAGGGGAAATGCCCTGTTTGCACACCATACAGAAGCCACAAGCTGTCGAAGGAGGCTGCCATGTTTGGGGTTTTCAGGGTTCCAGGAACTGGGTCATAGTCTCACAAGAACTGCTCCACCCCTCCCGTTAAACACCCCCCCCTCCTACAAACAAACACTTGAGTAACCCCTTCACTTAAAGATGCTGAAGGCTTTAAGCTTCATCTCATACATATTGACAACCAGGCTGATCTAATCCAACAAAATATTTTTTGCTCGCTGGCTGAGCTAGCCCTGGCAGACGAAGCTGATACCAAACTTTGGCGATGAAAACACTCTCCTGTCAGAACACTGGTTTTTTGCAAATCAGAATGGCGACAGCCCTTGAAAGACACACAAGCACCCAGAGCTGGGGTAGTTCCAGAAAACTTAGACTGACCAGCTCCAGCAGTTAGGGGCACCTGACTTCATTACCCAGATCCCGGCAAAAGACCTCTTTCTCTAAGCGGTTATTCTATTGGCTCAAAGGTGTATGCAATTGCTGTGACTATCTTCCAAAAGCATTGCTCACCAACTTCAACCAGTTCACAAGGGCTACTGGCCTTAAGTCATCGGTAAAGCAGCAGGTGGAGAGACTATAGCTCAACGCCACATACTCTCAGACCTTTAGAGTGAACGAGGCCCTGTTTAATTGAAAAGACAATGGATTGGCACTAATTGGTCCCCTGCACCCGCAGGGCCATCTGTGGCCAGAGTAGGAAAAGCTGGGCTTGAGTCTGTGATATCGTGTGGATCAAAACTGCCCCAAAAAGCATGGGCTGTCATGATCCGCAAGTTAGCAGATTGCACATGTGCCGTTAGGGTTTATCGACCTCTCCATAGCACACTCGGCTGCACACATGCCACTGCATACCACTGATGAAGTCCGACCCCAATCCAAATCCCGGTATTCATTGGATCTCTCAAATGGGGAAAAAGTCTGATTAGGTGCACTTAAATCTTAAAATCATATATGCCCAGTCCATCTCCTTGCCTGGACACTGTCACTGTCAAGTTGATAGTAATTGGGGTATGAAGGTGCCAGCAGGCCCATACATCTACATAACCTACCTCATGTGCCCCCCACAACCCAAACCCGAAGCATGTTAGACAGTCGCCCGACCTGTACCCTTGTCACATGAAACACAAAAATGCACGCACAACCACACGCACACGCGCGAGCGAGCGCGCGCGCTTGCCCGCGCGCGCACACACACACACACCCACACGCACACACACACACACACACACACACACGCACACACACACACACACACACACACACACACACACACACACAACCATACCCACACATATAGACAGCATACATACGCACAGGTGACAACGGGGACTTTGTACATACTCTGTACAGCAAGAGTTGAAGCCTTCAAGGCCAAAGTGCAAAAAGGGTTTGAGACGTGTAGATGGGAAAAGCGGTTAGGAGACCTGTGCACGGGAATGTTCACCCAGGCCATTTACGATTGCAAGTTTCCGTGCTGAGTCGAGAAGGCAGGAGGCGTCATGCATGAGGCATGCACGTGTTTTCAAAAGCCAGGCGGTCATGGCCAGCAGTGCCACACCCACAGTGAGAGCCTGCAGATCCAGTTTCAAGGTGCCCTTCTTGCATGTCTCTGAAGCTGCGGGAAGGCTGCCTCCACTGCAAGCACCCCGCTTTCTTCCTCAGTGTAACAGTTTGTTGCCAGCATCCAAGGCAGGCCCATAGCTCACTCCATGTTCACCATGCAGCCGTGCTCAAAGGGTGGGCCTCCCTGACAGCAATCCCAGAAGGTGGGCCTCAATTTAAGGCGGTGCTAGCAGGCTGGGCCTCAATCGCAGCGGCCTCTGCCACTTTTGCCGTCCAACTGTTATTTGCTCATACATAGTTTTTCGATCCTTGGGGTTTTTTCACGGTTGGGAGTCATGCAAAGCAATTTGGTATCATCCTTAGTGCAAGTCAACTGACAGGCGGATTGTGTCGCCTACACCTCGTCTTTTGTGTTCCCACAAGAGGCTCCCACTGTCCCTTTCCGACATAGTTTCTCACACTTCCTAACATTAAGGAACGTAACACTGACCAAGGAAAGGTACGGTATGGTACAGTAAAGTAGAATCAAGATGTTGCACTTCCCATAAGAAGCGTTCTGCAGCTTGTGCGCAAGCGCCACCTTTAAGGAACCTCTACACATGATCGAAATTGCTGCTGAACATTGCTTCTGAGGAACCTAATTGTATCAACCTGTCTCAATTAACATTTCCGTTGACGGAAGCTCAAGACAAGCGTGCCACACTTTGAACCACCATCCAACAAGCAACCCATTGGCAGGGAAGACTGCAACATGGCAAGAAGAACAATGGCAAGGTGAGGTTTCACCGGACAGAGGCATTGAAGATGGTGACAGCCTTTCTCTGGGCCCAGGGGATGCCTGTCTGCCACAGGACATCAATAACACTGCTGTGGACGGCTGCATGAGGCCGCCTGCCACTGCCTTGCATTACCTGCGACCAGCCCCCCCCCCCCCCCCGCGGGGGCAACAAAACACAAATCAGAAAATGGACTCCAACCTCTCTGCTATCACCCTGTGTGCACGCATGCGTCCCAAATCCATGCACGCGCATAAATGCGCACACGCGCGCGAGAGCACACACACACACACACACACACACACACACACACACACACACACACACACACACACAGCCTTGCTTTTTCTTAACCCCCCTCCCCTCTGTCTCTTGCGCGCGCGCGCACACACACACACACACACACACACACACACACATACTCTCTCTCTCTCTCTCTCTCTCTCTCTCTCTCTCTCTCTCGCGCGCGCGCGCGCGCGCTCTCCCCCCTCCCCCCCCCCTTTCCCCCTTTCCTGCTCCCACCGTCCTCCCTCCCGGCTTCCCCTTTCCTCTTCTCCCCCTCCCTTCACTCCCCCACATCCTCTGTGTCCGTCCCATTTCCAAACCCCCTTTTCTCATCCTCCACACCCCCAACCCATCCCCTCCCCTCCCCACTTCCCCGCCCCCCCCCCCTCTCTCTCTCTCACACACACACACACACACACACACACACACACACACACACACACACACACACACACACGCACGCACACACATTCACACCCCCACACAGCCCCACCACCAAGTGGCTATACATGAGGGGGCCAAACACTAGGCAGCAGTCTGTGACTTGAGTGGAAGTTGAGGGGATTAAGCCTCGGGGAGTTTGTGTGGCAAGATGCACTCGAGCCTTTCCACAGTTGGTGCAGTAGATGATCTTGAGCCTTAAGATTTTGAGTGGATTAGAAGTCCGTATATGCACCATATCACCAGCAGCGAGTGTTCAAGGTGTTGTATAGACGAAGTGCGGCACACTGGAGATAATTAAAATGTGTAGCGCAAAGCAAGCACACAGAAAGATAACCTAATGAGGGACTGAAGGAATAAACTTAATATAGAAACTGCAAAGTAAAACATCAAGGTTATGCAGAAGCCTTGGAAGAAGGTGGCCACACCTCAAAAACGTCAACGGCGCTGCACCACTGTCCACCCTTCTTGTATGCTCGAATCAGGTTCGCATAGCTCACAGCGTCCGGTTGGCAACCGTGCTCTGTTATCTTATGGAAAAGCTCACATGCTTTCTGAAACTCCCCCCCATGAGCGCATGCCGCAATCATACTGTTGAAAATTGTTACATCTGGTTGCTGGCCCTGCACCATGTCGACGCCTTGCTTACTTTCCTTGCTTTTTAATCCCCCACCAAGCGATCACATGCACTCTCCCTATTCCCTTCCTCCACACCTCTCTCTCTCTCTCTCTCTCTCTCTCTCTCTCTCTCTCTCTCTCTCTCTCTCTCTCTCTCTCTCTCTCTCTCTCTCTCTCTCTCTATCTCTCTCCCCCCCCTCCCCCTCCCCCCCCTCC
>MVGU01001102.1:70000-75000 GCA_002005505.1 Botryococcus braunii | reverse complement strand
GGCGGGGCGCGCGAGGGAGTGGGGATTCGGGGGACCTGTGGGGGGCACTCAATGGAGCGAGAGCGCATTTCATTGACCAGGTCTAATCCACGTCGTAACTGTTGCCATGGTCCGCAAAGCTTTATGACGGTGACATAGGCCTCAGAAGTGCAGAACCTGCTGAGATCATGGCTTTTGGGGAGGTTGCGCACGTAATCAAAAAGCTGCCATACCCTGGCAGCCCAGCCAAAGTGGAAGTGAGCTGTTTATTGGACCTCAACCCAGGTAGGCATAAACCAGGCGAGCATTCCACAGGTGATTTGAAGGGCGGAAGATCGCAATGACCCGGGCAGGTAGCATCAGGCAGAAGGCGGACAGGCTGCAGAAGGATCCCTGCCTACTTTAAATTAGCCAACTTAAGGAAAGGACTTGTGATGGAGACAGTTGAGGAAACACACTCAAAACAGGGAAAACATTCATAGGGAGCAGGGTATATAACTTTTAGATCGGGTTGTGCATATATACACCGTACCGTCAGTAAAGATTGTAAAAAACAAAAAGTATATTTTGCCCAATACTAAATTTAAACCAATCGTGGGGGCTGCTGACATATTTCCGCGACGAAAAGGGCACCCCTGGTGCAGGAAACTGTTCAGCACCCTTTTGCTGGCCCTCGATAATTCATGAGGCAAAAGATGCCCTTATGGGCCTTAAGATCCACTTACAACAGTCAACGCATAGGATGGACAGGACACTTCTCAGAAAAAGGGCCTACCCCGGCCACCAGGGCAACCCTCTCTGTTTCTCATACACTTTATGATTTTTTAATGTAGGTCGGATGCATTATCACAATATTAACTTCTCCAGCTCCGTAACAATAAGTTCGTAAACTCAAAATCAGAATTTTTTAAAGAGATTGTGATAGTTGGTGGTGGCCAATCATGATTGACAATAAAATCTGGGTAATTTATGACCTTCCAGTTCAATTTTCAATTTTGCAACTGCCCAACATGAAAAAGCCCGACAATTGTTAATGACTCTAGGGGGCGCGCGCGCATGCACACGCATAAACACACACACACACACACACACACACACACACACACACACACACACACACACGAACGCACGCATGCATGCACGCATACACACACATACACACACACACACACACACACACACACACACACACACACACACACACGCGCGCGCGCGCACACGCACACATACACACACACGCGCACGCGCACGCGCATGCGCACACTTTGTCAAAGTTGTTCAAATGCTACTTTTGAAAAATGCTGATTCATTAATCCCGCTATTCTACTACCAGATATAACACTGGAGCTGCACCGGTGATTAATTTCTTTTAGGGAGGGCCCCAACAGAGTTGGCACATAATCCCATGAATGGCACCGGAAGTGCTTACATTGCTCCAACCCCCCCCCCCACACACACACACACACAAATTCTTATGGTAGAGTCAGTGCAGATTCGGGAATGGCTTCTCCAGTTGGGCAATATCCCATGACTATGACCATGCTTCCAAATGAGTTCCATACAGTATTTAACAAATTGGCCTTGAAATCAATTCCAAAAATGCAAGAGGAAGGGAACACTCCCCAGCCCCCCCCCCCCCCAAAAAAAAAAAACCAAAAACAAGGTCGATGGTCAATTGTGAATGGTCGGTACGATAATCATATAGATCCAATTGTGCAATAACGCAGTGACCATAAATATGGTACTAAGGTAAACAATCATTTTGAAATAATAAATGGTTCGAAAAATAACGACTGTAACTACCGTACCTATACTAATTATTGGGCACTAAATGTTTCGGCACCCAAATTAAAAACAAATCAAATAAACGGGCGGATGGGGTGCCCAATAATTAGCGCCATTATTTTTCGGAAATTTGTCGGTGGTACGTGCGTCCTCGAGGTGCAGGGATGTTCCGATGACGCTAAAACATCATTAAAAAATACTGTGATGTGTTTTTGTCACAAAACCCACCGTTTTCAATGTTGATCAACTATCTAGTACGATGAAAGGGGGTTCTAAAACATCTTAAAAAATATTCTGAGACCCTCTTGGAGGGTGTGTCCAATAATTAGCGCCATTATTTTTCGGATTATTTCTTATTTTTAATTATAATTTAGGGTTTTTTGGGTGCCCAGAATACATTTAATGCCCCTCATAGGCGTCCGTATGCTGGAAAAAATTCCGGAAAATAATGTCGCAAAATATTGATCCCCCTCAACTGGCGCTTTATTCAGAAATTAATTTTGCCCCCCCAAAAACGTCGTGGATCAATATTTTGCGACGGTACGGTATATATATACCGTACCAGCGCAAATTATGGACATGGGTTCAAATCCCACTCGAAAAAAGAAGGAAAAAAAGTTACTTTCCTCGAGCCGGGTGATATGGGCAGGAAGCTGGGGGATACTAGGAGGAAGCTGAGGATAAGGCGGGGTATATGGAATTAAGGCGGGGGATATGGAGTGAAGGCGGTGGGATATGGAGTTAAGACGGTGGGATATGAGAGGCCACGTGGTGCAGCGCAGACTAGCCGAGAAAATACATCATTTATTTCACCGGCTAAAACCCCCCCATATCACCCAGCTGGGGTATAAATATACATAGTTAGTTAGTTCTAGCCCTTGCTCAACCTTTCTACTCCTCTGTGGAATGCTGCCCTATACCCCCCCCCCCCCCCAAATCTCACCATCCTCCCAGTGCCCTTCAAAATTTTCCTGCGACGCCGAAAGTCTCTCTAAAACCTAACCCAACAAGGAGCTGCAACGGGCGAACTTTTACAGTCAGAAAATAATGACCGTACTGAACTGAAAGCCCGGTTCCTGAGGCCTAAATATCCGTAATTGTTGAACGTCAAATAATTTTAGTACGATACTTACGGGTGGTACAGTATATTGCGCATTGTATTAAATATTACACATGTTACACACACACACACACACACACACACACACACACACACACACACACACACAGACAGACACACACACACACACACACACACACACACACACACACACACACACACACACAAACAATAAGACGCAAACACATTGTATCAGACACAAGCAGACACATAACACATTTGGTAATTGTGTCAGAGTTTACAAACTAGTGCAAGTTAGGAATGAGAGTAATACATGCACTGACAAGAATGTCATCGAGTTGACCTTGAGCAAACCAAAAACTGACATATCCTACTTCAAAATAGCGTACCCAACCTAGCCGGAGTCTTACAAACTACTGATTCTGGCGAGTTTCAAATAAACTTAATACCCTGGACCTGGGGCCACGTTTGAATTGCATCAAGTCATGCAAAAGGAATACAGATAGAAAGGAGGGACACACACAGACACAGACACACGCACGGGGAGGGCGAGGAAGCGAGAGAGAGAGAAGGGGCAAGGGAAAGAAAGAAGGGGAGGCAGAGAGAGAAAGATAGAGATAGAGAGAGATAGAGAGAAAGAGAGAGAGAGAGAGAGAGAGAGAGAGAGAGAGAGAGAGAGAGAGAGAGAGAGAGAGAGAGAGAGAGAGAGAGAGAGAGAGAGAGAGAGAGAGAGGTGAAAAGGTGAAAATACCCCATATCACGCAGACCCGTCAAAAGCACAAGCACAGTCAGTATACAGTGGATATATGCCACCACACCGAGGTTTTACCCAGGGCTTGCAGGCGACCTTAGGAGACATCCTGCCAGAGCCAAGAGAGACCGTTGGACAAGAGCGTAAACCTAAAGGACATATACCACAGTAGGACGTTGTTTATGGAACCTCCCGAAGTCCAGAGAAAGGGCCGTAGAGAGAGAGAGAGAGAGAGAGAGAGAGAGAGAGAGAGAGAGAGAGAGAGAGAGAGAGAGAGAGAGAGAGAGAGAGAGCGAGAGAGAGAGAGAGAGAGAGAGAGAGAGAGAGAGAGAGAGAGAGAGAGAGAGAGAGCGCTCCAGTGTTCATAAAAGCACTACCAATCGACCTTTGAGAAAAGTAAGTCTAGCACAGGGTCTGACCTTTGCGAGCAGAGGTGCTATCCACATCCCCACACATCCCTTCTGTTTGCAGTCAGACAAATTTGGCAATGCACAGTACCGGCTAAAGGTTCAGGCCAGTGCTGGTCATGAAAAGACGGTCCATACCGTGCCTCCTTGCTTTTTTCGGCAAGGTCCTTCAACAATCCTGGAAAGTGCAGGGTGGGCAGCCGTTCCAGCAACGGACAGAGTGACCTGATGGCACCCTTGTCCAAATTCAGCGCCTCCAGGCGTAGGCGAATTTCCTTCAGCAGTTGTGGGTCTGCCGCTGCTGCCACCTCCACTCTGTCGGCTCCAGCCTGCAAAAACCACTTCTACACCAACGTGACGTCCTGACCTTAAGGAGCACCCTTTCAGACTACGTTGCCAAGGAACCCATCAATTGGCATGTTTCTTACCACAACTCCCTGGCTTACTCAAGCCTTGCTTGTCTCGATCACTTCGACTCTGCCCTATTCTGTGTATCTTATGCTACTTCACGCATGCCTGTGACATACACTCACAATCTGGGAACCCAAATCTACTACAATCAGGTCTCTGGCTGGCACAGACACATGGAGTGGAGTGCGGTACCTGAGAAGGACCTCCTCCCAGGGGGGGGGGGGGGGCACCCCACTCTCTATGCAAGCAAGTGGATGCGTGGGGCTGGGCATGTGTAAGTGGTGGGTGGATGGGAGGGTAGGTAGGTGGGTGTCTGTGGGAGGAAGGGCCAACAGAGGGGCGCAGGAGGGAGAGAGAATGGGGGGGGGGGAGAGAGGGGGAGAGAGTGGGAGGGGGGGGGGGGGAGAGAGAGAGAGAGAGAGAGAGAGAGAGAGAGAGAGAGAGAGAGAGAGAGAGAGAGAGAGAGAGAGAGAGAGAGAGAGAGAGAGAGAGAGAGAGAGACAGACACAGAGAGAGAGGGGGGGGCGAGGGGGGGGAGGGGGGGGAGAGAGAGGGGGGGCGGAGAGGGAGAGGGAGAAGAGAGAGG
>MVGU01001102.1:62500-65000 GCA_002005505.1 Botryococcus braunii | reverse complement strand
CTCAAACAATTGTAAAGCAGAGGACATTAAACGCAACACATCATAGTTGACCCGCTTTTAGACAGTTATCACACCTGATGTTCAGGGGAGTGTCGTTTTGTTTCCCTTCCCCGGCTCTTCAATTTTTTTGGGGGGGGGGGGGGGAGCGGGGGAATTCCCCCCATGACCCACATTTCAAGTAAAACCCCAGTGGGTAAACGACAAGCAATGTCAGCAATCCCAAAGCTAATGAAGCTTCAAACACATGGCATAGCTTCCGGGTTCTCATGTGAGCATCACCTCGTATGTGTCAAAAGTCCTATGAGGTACCTACAATATGTCAGCGAAAACGACTTCCTTACATGCCGCAGGGGATCGACTCCTTTTCACAAAACTGCAAAGACAGGCAATAGGACCAAACCTTGGTTGGGGGAAACTGTGACAGCAAGCGGCGGCACTCAGACCGCGCTGCATTAAGAAGACCTCCTGGGAAACAGGCTGCTCCCCGTTCTCCCAGCAGGAGCGCCACCTAGATAGACCAGAAGTTCACTCAGCTCCAAGGATATGGGGGCCCGAATATTGGGCAGTCCATGCAGATTTAAAATCTGACACATATTTCACCGAAAACGTTCTGCCTAATCTCGTTTGGCGTGATCACTGCATAATCTCGTCATCTTGCCACCCAAGAACTTTCGCGCCTTTTCCCCCACATGGGGTTGCATGTCTGAACTCTTACACAGAATTCACAGTTTTAAAAGCCAGGGAAGGAAGTTTATAATATGCAAGGTCACCTGCAACGGCTAGGGTGCACAGCCCATTAGAAGCAAGTGAATTTTGGTCATGTGCTATGTGGACCCATGGTACAAATCGTCGTCAGCGTTCAACGACACGCAATACAATCATATGACGTATTGGTGACCATGTATGGGAAGAGGAGGAACATTCAAAAGGGCTATAACGACTTTTTGTAAACATGTGCTCGCAATTTCAGTGTGTGACACACATCCTGGGAAGTTGCAAGAAAGAAGCATTATTCCACAAAAGTAGGGGGATGATGCTGGAATGCCTGTTGCGTTGCAAATCAAAAAAAGGGCCAGAGGTTGTGAACGGGGCCCTAATTACGTATCACTGCCCTTTTGCTTATGGAGGAAATGGCAGAGAATAAGTCGCATCGAGCCACCTCAGCAACCCCTTGCAAAGCACGAGAAGGGTAATTCGCGATCTGCATGTCAGTGTGCTTGCCAGCCAGCAATGCCACATCTTCGACAGTCAGCCTCTCAAAAACAGCTGCAGCCCAGGCAATGTGCCAGACGTCCTGCTCCCGACAGGCCACCATCATAAGCAGGAGATAGTGATTGCAAACCCGCAAAAGCACCCAAAACCATACCTACAAAAGCATCAGAGCTCCTGTGTCAGGCGGGCACTGCAGGTCCTTCTTATTGTCCCACTTTCTTATTTCCCACAACCCCACAATACCACTCCTCGGCAGTAACGAAACTCGGAAGATTGCACTCGACTTCATTCTCCTCAGGTCCACACAAATGCAATCCTACACATGCACGGACCCACCCTCCCTCCCTCCCTCCCTATCCCCCCCCCCTCTCTCTCTCTCTCTCTCTCTCTCTCTCTCTCTCCTCTCTCTCTCTCTCTCTCTCTCTCTCTCTCTCTCTCTCTCTCTCTCTCTCTCTCTCTCTCTCTCCCTCCCTCCCTCCCTCCCTCCCTCCCACTCCCCCCCCAACCCACCCCCCACACATGTTTGTATGTTTGTACACACACACAAACACACATCTGGCCCTTTTCCACCTTCGGCGTGCGTGCAGGAATGCGTCCCGCGCGTGGGTGTTTGGGGAGGGGAGGAGGAGAGAAGGGGGGAGGGGGGGAAACACACATAAGGGCCTTACTTGAACAGAGTAATCTCGTAGCCAAGTCCTGGCTAAAGCAACACCATCTTCTAGCAAAGGGAGTGCATCAGCAAAACTTAGTTGGGCAAAGGCCCACAATGCTGCTCCCAGCTCCTGAGGCCGCATACTTCTGTAACCCCTGTGCACTCCATACCCCTTCTTTTCGGCTGTTCAATATTCGAATGCTTGTGGGACGGGCACCCACAGGCTGAGCACACAGAGAAGGGGCACTACACTGCAGCCATCCACCAACCGAGGCTGATGTATCGGTAGGCTGCAGATGCTTAGAACCCAGTTGAACCTTGCAAACGAGGAGTGATGGTAGAGGAGCAGCGGCGAAAGGAAAACTATGTTGGGATCGAAGTGTCCATCACCTGCCTGTCCATGACCTTAATGAACCCACTCCATGCACGATGCTTTCGACATCAAACACAGAAACTCTCCAACCCCTGTCGAGGTTGCTGTCGTTCTTCCAAGAACTGACGTTGGTCATGCACTTCCTTGCTTGGACGCGCAGGTCCATCAAGTGTACGCAGGTTACCACATTCTGGAAGAAAAATGAAGGCACAGCTGCTAGTCACCGGTGCTTCAGACTGGACGGTACAATAACGTGCTAGGCC